>DWTO01001004.1:0-17855 GCA_018244755.1 Jemadia pseudognetus
CACGTGGGAGTGTTCTGCATTCCTCTGCCTACCTCTTCGGGGATTACAGGCGTGAAGTTACGTTTTTTTACGTTTTACGACTATTATTATGTATAAGTTCTGTATATTTTAATTTACCTCATTTGTCAATAACAAAACGCTTCTCCAGTCGCAAATTTCATTGCACATAGCGAGATATTAATTAGCTCACCAATCCGGAGAGCAGCAGGCCGCCCATAGTGCCCTGCGACGTGAGGGCCCCCAGCGCGAACTTGGACACCATGCTCCACTCGTCGGCGCTGAGCGGGCCCAGCGCCGCCGGCCCGTTGCGCCCGCGCGAGGTCTCCGCGCCCGCCGCCGGGCCCATCGCCGCAGGGATCTGCGACACGATATACCTCACGATATTTACATTTGTAATTTGATCGTTTCATCCCAAACAGATAAACCCGTGTTATGGTAACCAGACTATTGACAACATTAGATAATAACTATTAGAACTAAGAGGGCGCGCCACATAAGACAACAGCACCTGTGTGTAGGAGGGCGGGTTGTTGAGCGCGATCTTGTTGGTGTTGCGGCCCTGGAAGCGCTGGATGAGCGCGGTGATGCCGTAGGAGAAGCGGAAGGACAGGTCCTCGTGGAAGTCGGCGCAGAGGTTGTCGCAGTTGAGGCGGTACAGCACCTCGAAGGGCTGCTGGTGCGGCACGATGCAGCCCGCGGCCGCCGCGCGCTTGTGCAGCGGCAGGATGTTGTACATGCGCTCTGCGCGCCGCCGCCCCACAAAATTGTGTATTTAACTTGATGTTGTCATTAATACCATTTGTCATTTTCACTTTAACTTTCTCTGAAGATTGATAAGGAGATACAAATATGTATTTCACATGAGATAATGAATCGGAAATTTTTAGTCCGACAATAAACCGCCTTGCGTGGGGAGTGATACTATTGTAGCATGGTGTTAGTTAAAACTTTTATGAGCATTAAATAATAATAAATATTTTTATTTAAAGATAACACCATCGTCATGTATTTCATATTACTCTCCTATGCTGTTGCCATCTATAAGCCCCGCAAGCACTGACCGGCCATCTCCTTCTGCGCCTCGTCCATCTCGTGGCCGATGTCCGCAGACAGCCGCTTCTTGAGCCGCGAGCCCAGGCCGGCCTCCACGTGGCGGTGCAGCTGCCGCTTGTACTGGTCGAGCGCGGCGCGCTCCGTGCGGAAGGGCGTGTCGTACTCGTCCACCAGCGCCGACAGCCGCCGGATCTCCTGGCTCAGCGTCAGAGACACCTGGGGTCGGGCAGGCAAAACTATATATATTGTTTTGACCTAAGCTCTGAATGACACGCCGCTCGGGCGCGGCGCGGACGGCGAGGCAGCGACGGATTCTTAGCATTCGATTCGTTCACATGCAGTTCACTTGTATGTTCACAGTTTATAAGACTTTACGAAGTAGAAATTACAATTTTGTGAATCACCTTGTGCTCGACACTTTCGACCATGCGGTTAATTTTCTCCTTCATCTGCCTCGTGATGGTGGTCAGCTGTTCCTCTACAGCTGATAGCTGCTCGTGCAGCACTCGCTGCTTCTCCACTTTAGCCGACTTTATGTCGCAAGCACTGTTGTACACCTGGAAGCCATAGACAAGTACATTTTTTACTTCTTTTTCAGACATCGCGCTTTTTGAGGTTTGATACTAATTTTTGGTAATTTACTGGTTCCTAAAAATTTACTGAAAGAGAATAACACTAGCCATTGAGTTCACCCTTTGTTTCGATCGCTCTTTAAAGGATAAAAAAGAAAAAGCAGTCGTCGTTTATGGCAGCCTCATGTCTAATTATTTTCTTAGAACCCAAATAAGACAATAGAATGCGGCTGGATTCAGAAAGCTCAAACCCGTATGGAGCGGCGTCCATTAAGGGAGATGTGTAGCCAGCAGTGGACTTTCAAGGGCTTATGACGGGGCGGAGGGCGGCGAACAGAAGAGAGAGGTGCCGCGGGACGCACCAGGTCGAGCGCGGCCATGACGTCGTGCGCGATGCTCTTGCCGCGGCGCGAGTGCTGCGCGAACTTGGTGCGCACGGCCGACTGGCTGATGCACTCCTCGAACTTGCGCTCGAAGTCCACGAACTCGAAGTAGCGCACCTGGTGGCCGTCCGCCAGCGTCGGCGCTGCGACCACGACCACCCACCATCTATACTCAATCAGAACTTCAACAGTCTCTATGCTGTTATAATTGTTTACATTCGAATCAGGAGGATTTGTTCAGCTCCATTGATATGGAAACTATTTTTTAAGCAATAGATGCAGTATTTAATTGTAAGGAGGCCCTTATTATGTCATGTCCTAATGAATTAATAATTCAGTGGCGGGAAACTGTAGAGCATAAGAAAAACACTTTTTATTTTCATTTTACATAGGGTTGTGTGTACTATGTATGCGGCTGTATATGTACAATAAGAATAATGTAACAATAATAATGGCAACAGTGACCTCTTGACCTTGATCATTCTAAGATGGAGCACGTGTCCAGCAGTAGAACCATACAGCGTGCGTGCGAGGATGTGCGTACATGGTAGCCGCGCCTACAGAGAGCGGCGCACGCACGGCAGTGAGACTCACACGAGACCGGCTTCTCGCGTTCGCGCATCCTCGTGAGCAGCGCCTCCTTGGCCGAGATGAAGAAGATGCGCTCCTGGGCCTCCTTGGGCGTGCACACGCGCAGCTCGCGCGACAGGAAGTCCACGCAGCGGTTGGCGTGCTGGGTGCGCACCTGCAACGATCGGCTCCACGTGACTATCAGAACTGATGAGTCTCTTATAATCAATTTTAGGTCTCGGATTATAGAAAATATATGATACTCTATCACATCACTTCACAGAAACTATAGAAAAAAGAAAGTTTTTATTAATGCCTTTAATCTGTTTTCTTCATGAAGTATGAAAGTCATCATTCTAGTGACTGGATGCATAAAACTAGTTAAAGCTGTTTGTTCTCATAACCCTTATTTATAAGTTAGCCATGTAATGCTACTGCTTTTAGGAAAGCAAAGATTTTGTTCAATCCATTAACAATACAGTGCAATATGCTGTGGTCACACCAAACAAAATCCTTTATCTTTTAACATACCTGACATGTGCATAATCAAGTGGACTTTACCTGATCCAAGTATTCAGGCTCCGACTCGGATGCGTCCCACCTGTTGTTCAGTATGAATATATTCGGTTGTGATATCTTCGTTGATACTTTGTGAAAAAAGTTCTTCTCCTGCAACACATAAAATTGTACATTTAAGTATGTATTTTGATTCACATTAATTCTTTTTATTTTTGTCACTTTTTGAACAAAGTATATACATAAAAACAGCTGCAGTACCTATTGCGGTCCACTTATTGAAAAAAAAAAACTGGACTACAAAGTACCACTGCTTAATTTACCATTCAAACATCACCCAACCACATCAGAACTTGAACTCCAACCTTATAAAAAATGGACACAGTAGAGAAGTAAATCATTGCAATTTTATTTATAACTGAACATTATTAAATAATAACATAACTTCTAGTAACAACAAGAGATATTTGTTATCTGAATGTAACTAGTGTTGTTCAGTGGGCTACTGACCGTGACCATGAGCGTGGACTCCGCGTTGGCCACCAGCACGAACACGTCGGCGTCGAGGCAGTACTTGTCGATCCACTCGTCCAGGTTGGGCGTGACGTCGACGCCGGGGCTGTCCACCAGCACCACGTCGTCGCGCAGCAGCGCGCACAGCTCGCGCGGCCAGTACACGTGCACCAGCGAGCACTCCTGCAGCCGCGTCGCGCACAGAGCGTGCCCCAGTTGGCTCACCGACTGTCGGGGACAAGTCAGAGTACATGTATCAATTGTGATACATCAAGTGGCCCACTGGATTGATATGATTGATGATATGATGATGATTGATTGATGATTGATATATAAAATCTAGTTAGTCTGACCTAGAACCCAGAACCTCCTAATCAGCAGATCCGCTTGCAACACGATCAACGAGACAAGCAGGTAATTAAAATTAAAGTTTTGAATAAATAGCGAAATTGAAATAAAATATTTAAACTACAAAAAACCAGTAAAATAGTTTCTGTTAATACAATAACTATTCTTAATAAAGAAAATCAATGCAAAGAAATTCAATTGATCATTCAATCAATCATTCACCAGTTACTGATAGGAAATTTATAAATACCCACCTGCACATTGAGTTTCTCCTCTGACCCCTCAGTCCTCAAGAAAGCCTCATCTGTGTCTGAACCTTCCACCTGCAGGAAGCAGTTGGTAGTGTGACCAATACCACTTGGCAAGATTTTATCGTGCAGCATGGCATTTATAACTGTGCTTTTACCATTGCTTGTCCTGAAATAAAGTTTATAATCATGGTTTTTCCAAATGTGCCATCACAAACTTGTCTAATATTATCTTCCAGTAATGTATGAAACATGCACATTAAACCATACACACCACCTAGAAAGGTATAGAATGTACTGAAATTACTGTACCTGCCGAAGAACGCTACTTTCATGTGATCCCGCTTGAGCACTTCCCGTATGGCCTCCACTTTGCTGACATACCCTTCCACGACGGATACATCTTGTGGTGTTGCAATGCCATTTTCACCAGACACCGCTAAAATAAAAATCAAAACCACATTTTAAAAAACTATCTATTAAAAATACATACATACATACATACATATCATCACGCCGGGTCCCTTGCGGGGTAGGCAGAGAATAATAATATACAATAAACATCTTAAAATACATACATTCACAACCTTATTTAACTTATGTAATTTAATAGGGAGCACAAAATTTAAATAATGTTCACAAGCAATATTTAATGAGTGACGACCATCATTGGATTACTGACTACAAACCATGTCATTAAATGAGATCAATTTTTGTACAACGAATGGGAGGTAAGGACATATATAAAATAGAGCCTATTCTATAAAGAGGGTTACAATTAATTTTATATTGTTATTGTAATTACTGTTGATGGTCTTAAATAAATAAATAAGAGTGTAATTCTTCTTTGACTTTGGCAATTATATTGTTGACGACCAAAACTCGGCCAATGATACAGCCTGTAATGTAAGGTAATGCCACATAGGGTCATGAAAATTTGACCCATTGTTGCAACATTCACCCAATTAAAATAAAATATAACATTAGTACATCCAAAAGACCTCCTCTTTTAACCAAACAATATGATTTAAGTCTATTCTATAAAGTTATAAAATGAAAGAACTCACCATGCATAAAGACGACTGCATCTTTGACATAATCATCAATCTCCACAAATATGTCATTGATCTTCTTCTTGGCTTTCACAAAGATCTGTAGCGGGGAGTCCACATTCGACATGTTCACCCGGACAGTCCCATTGTTCAGCATTGCAACGTTGTGAGGCCCGTCGCCAGCCATCATTGATATTGTACGGTTAACATACGCAGCCATACGGGAATGAAAGATGCACTGATCGTTAGCCCAACCTTATGTTGGACAATGCCAATAATTATAATTTAAACACCACTTCTAAGGTTCAAACACAACATGCAGGACACAACTGCAACAAAAAAAATACCAGCCATGAGAATGCATTGGACTCCAATGATAGCACCATTTAAGATGTACTCAATATGTGCACTTCAACATACATCACTACAGCATAAAGTCAATTGGAAACATGTGATCATCTAGTAGCGTGTTTAAGATCATTGACACAAAACACAACTAACACAAAACATTGATACTTTCAAATTTATTTTAAAATTATTTTTTGGAATGCTTAGATGATTTCTAAGTTTATGAACATTCTATAATACTGAAGTACACACTCAACAGACATCTAACTGGTGCATAGTGGGACTGTACTATACTCCTTTGTCTACCTCTTCGGTGATTACAGGTGTAAAGTGAGTGTACCAACTAATTGTAACCATGATTAATGTATTAATTTGACCAAACACATATTTTTATTTAAAACTGTTATTATATGTTATTAATATAACTGTAAATATCATTACTTAATGATTGGTATTATGCAATTATGATGTTTAACATATATAACTATGAGCCGAGTTTATATGACAAACATTTATTTGAAACAATCATAACCATGAAGTAATGACATACAGATTTCCAATTACAACAAACACTGTCTGTTGTGTGTGGTCTAGTAACAATTGACACTCTTATAGCCAAAAAAAAATATGTAAAAATTGTTACGAATGGAAAATGTACATTGAATTATGGTAAAAATATTTTTGATTTCATTAAATATAGCGTAGGAGTAAACCTCATCTTAAAATGCAATATTGAAATTTATCTACCGTGCCAATGTTTCGGTCTGTGAGCAGGTTAATTTCAACCGGCCTACATCTGCTTCTAAAATTATTTTGCTCTGACCCAATGGAAGCTTTTAAGGTTATGTTTTGACTTCTTCCCAAAAGCGATGCGTAGAAAGAAAGAACATTGAATGTTACTGTGAGATGTGAGAGAAAAGATAAAAAAAAGCAGAATACAAAAGAAGGAAGCGTAATTAGTTGAAACTAACCACCTTGTCATCTCGTTGCATCATAGTCGTTAGAGCCATTAAAGAGCATCCTGCAGTCCCAGCAGCGTGAAAATGTTTGTCCAGTTAAGAGTATTTATAAATAGATACCACTAAATAAAAAGTGCACTAAGACGTAAAACAACTGACAGCCGACTAATAAAGTCAAATTTTATCTACACCGAATATCACAAGTATCTCTGTCCCTAGAAATTATTGATCAAAATAAAACAAACAAATCAATTCGCAGTACTTTACCTGTGATTTAGAACAACATCTTAGATACTTTTCTATTGTTTTATTTTTATTTCGGCAAAAATATCTGTAAAAATTTCTCATTCAGAATCTTTTTTCATATTTTCAATTTTCGATTACGACCCTGATCATACGTTTGATACCTCAGCAACAAAACTACATTTCTCATTGGTTGCCTACAGGCAAAAAATATTTTCACCAATAAGACGATAATATTCATTTAGTCGTTTCGTTATTGCAAGTTTGCAATAATCATGATGAATCCTATCTAAAAATACACCTACACAATACAAGAGATTACAAAATTATACTCTATTGTTTCTCAAAATTAGTGTAAAATTACTATTTTTAAACAAATAATATGAAATTACGAGTTACGAATAAATCCGCGAAGTTAATATTCTATAATACTCCGTTAAACCAAAAATTCATGTTTAATTAATTACAAGGCATTTCAATTTAATCGACCTCTTCATAATTTTTTGTGATTTTGGTCAAAATCAGCAATTGCTTTCCGATTTATGCTGTCTCCAATACAATATCTCCGATAGGACCGTCAGGGCTAACCTGTCTGTCAGTTCTCGTAAATAAATGGCGGATGAATGGAACTGAAAAGAACGCCGACTGTAGTAAACGAAATTGTCAATTAATTTTATAAAGTAAATAATTTTTTGGCTGGTATTTATTTAGTTGTGAGTCTTAAAATTGATAAAATGTCTCGCTCAGTCCGTGCCGAAACACGAAACCGCGTAAAAGATGACATCAAAAGGGTCATGCAAGCTGTCGAAAAAGTTCGCCATTGGTAAGTAAAATATTTCAATGCCAACTGTTTTTGTGAAATCATGTTGAAATAAAACTTAATTATAGGGAGAAAAAATGGGTGACTATCGGTGAAACTACCATGAAGATATATAAATGGGTACCGATTTCTACTAATGACCAGAAGAAGAAGCACGCTGCTAAACGCGAAAATAAGGAAAACGCTTTGACTCCGAAGAAAATGCACGACTCTTCAAATTCGAATTTTGGCATGGCCGAAGATTCGAATACATGTATGTATGTTATAATATAAATGTTAACATTTAGGCATTTTCTTAATATACGAAGGACATCGAATCACCTTTTTGTACAAATCTTTTTAGAATATTTTATAATAACAATAAAATCCTACAATATTGATTTCAAAATGGTCGCGATTATGAAATTTCTTTTAAAATCCAACATCGTTTAACTTACGCATCATGAAAATGTTGTTAAAGTGAGCTGAGAGTTAACACATACAAAACACTAATTAACAAAATGAAGTCACAATGGTGCTGCCTATCAGTAAATTAACCGTAATTTAATCAATATTTAATTATTTACTTATCGCTAGGCACTTCATTTTTTCTATGATTATTTGGTATTTAATAAAATATTTGCTGTGAAATAAAAAAAAAATAAGTTATAAACTTCATTAAAAATAAACAATGTTAATTCATATATTGCCACAAATTTTCAGGTTTCTCAACAGTGAGTGATTCACAAGGTCCTACAGAGTTCACCTCCACACATATGAACTTCTCAGAAGACTCTAACTCACAAAGCAGTGGGACCACAACACCGGCCAAACGATTAAAGACAGATTGAGGTGAATTCCGGAAATAAGAACCCATGCTATACTGGGATTATTTCCAATTTTAATGAACAATATGAATATGTTTACAGACTAAAGTTGAGTAGTGCTTCAAGTTAATGATTATTCCAAGATTTTTGGTGGGTTGCAATGTTACAACATGTTTTATATGAAAAATGAAGTATTTTGTGTATCTCTAGAATAATCAATATTTTAACTACCGAGCAAAACAACTTGGTGGGTTGTATTTAATTTTTTATGTATTTAAAATATTTTATTGTAGGTCTAGTTACGTTGCATTGTTACAATAACACTTACTATAGGGCCTGCTCACATAGAATCCTACTAAACAGAGATGTTCCGAGGGAGGCGGTAGTGGCGGCCCGTCCCGGGCGGTATTTTAGGGGGTGGCAAAAGGTTGTTCAGAGGGTGGTAAAATAGTGTTGTTTATAGTAGTTTTTCTGTTTTTGTTGCTCACCAAGATTCACGAAAGGACAAACATAAACTTTTGAAGAGACATCAGCACTTTTTCTTTATTTTGGCTGACAACATTGTCATAAGGCAAGATAAACGTAACATCACGCCTGTTACCCCCAAAAAGGTAGGCAGAGGAGTGTAGAACATGCCCACGTTTCACCAGTTGTGTAAGAACTTTTAACGGAGCGGCAACATTTACTTCCACCCCGGGCGCCTATAACCCACTCTACACCAATGATATTAAATTACACTTTAACAACATTTAAATTGAGTCTCAAAGTTCATAATTGAAACGGATTACATTGTGTTGGACATTTGAAGTACATAGATACATACATATCATCACGCCGGGTCCCTTGTGGGGTAGGCAGAGAGCAAAATTTGAAGTAATCTCTTTAAAAATCGATAAAACCGCTGAATATTTGGCAATACTATAAAAGTCATTGGATAGTATGGTAGTCAGTCTTCTGTAACATAAAATTTACAATTAAATGGCATTATCTGCAGATTATGGTGTTAAATTCTGGTTTTTATGAGAAATTCGATGTGAATATGGCCTTATTATGTTAATGGTAATGTACTTCCCTAGTTTTTGATTTTGTAAGTGTGTATACATTTGTGAGAAATGTTTTTAATTTTTTTTTATAAAACTCCCATTGTTTTAGTCTGCTTACTAGAATATTGGTGATTATTGTCTTTTCATATGATAACACAAATAATTGTTGATACAACAAGCTAGTTTTAGTATAGGTCTTTGGACTTATCAAAAGTTCAGTGCTTTTGTAAATAATGTTAAATTATTTGGTAATCTCAAATTCTGATTAAGTTAACCCAAAATATTTCCAGATGAATGAATAGACCAGTAGGCAATGAATAGAGCATGTTATATACCAAGAACTCAATAAAATATCGTACATTCAATTGATTGGTTTTTTTAAAAAAAGTGTGTAAAAACTGTATAATTTGTTGATTATTTAATTACTGCTTCTAACAAATAATAAATAAAGCTTATAACTCTAATAATACTTTCAAATATAATTATATGTAAGTTCTCTAGTCGATTTGTTTGTAAGTGGATTTCAACCTTTAATTATCTTCAAATGTCACTGCTGTTTAATTTTTAAACAAATTATTTATTTTGTCAGTTACAAATTGTAATATGGAATATCGAGAAATGTTAATGGCAACATTGGTTGGGTCTTGTCTAGTTGTGTGAGTGTGTTGGCAGATGAGATCAAGAATAATAAGTTGTTAAGCCCATGTCAATTTAAATTATAATTTGTGTAACTACATATTTATATGAAAAATACAAATATCTAACTTTACATTTTAAAATTTGCAATGGCTTAATTTTAAATCCATAATTAGATTTCCATAGATCTGGGGTGAGGATGTGTATGTATGTAGATTTCTGTATGATTGACAATTCAACAATTGACTTCTTAAGTGTTACAGTCATGTTCTTTTGTAAATACGAATTTTAAATTTCACAGGATATTTTTGATGAAAGAGTTTATAGTGATGATGCAGTTGTCTATAATTTTTTCTATCACAATGTATAATAATGTAAAAATTTGCATTTTTTTATTTATAACCTCTAGCTTCTAAAGACTTATTGATTGCCTTGTTGATTTTGTTTGTTGCAAGTGCGACTACCGTTCGAGAGGTCTTGGGCTCCAATGCCGGGTCGGACGATTGGATTTTTTTAAAACTTTGATTTTCTAGTAGTGGCTCAAGAGTCTGGATATGTTCCCGGTGTATGGCAATTGACTTATTTCATAGTGTAGTGTAAATGTAACTGGTGAAGCATGGGAGTGTACTATACTCCTCTGCCTACCTCTTCGGGAATTACAGACGTAATGTTATGTTACACATATACAATAAATATGACTTTGTAACTAGTTCTAAACAAGGACCAACTTGACATGATGTTGCCAGGTGAACCCTCGAGTACTAATATTTCAGAGAAACAGTTTAGAATTGGATTATGAATATATTTTTTATATGAATCAATATTTTTTTTATTAGCATGGTTTTATGGAACATTAGTACTGGTGATTAGTTCAATCGATTGTCAATTTCTTTGTCTATGGTTTAATGCACAATGGAACTAATAATATTTTATATTATCACATTACAATGAATATTTAGGATCCAAACTGTACTTCCATACTTGCTGAATTTAAAAACAGAATTGGAACCTCAATGTAGTTTTATTTATATTTAAAAATGTTATACAGATTGAAAATTATTACTGTTTTATGACTTATGTACATGTTTGCTCTATGGTTCAAGGTAATGCATACAGACTAATATTGATTAATACAAATTGATATGCTAGGAGTTTTGTTTCCATCTTTCTGTGATATCTACTGCATGTACCATACTGTACCATAAGACATCTTAAAAAGTAGGTCTCATATTTTCAACAGACATGTGTGTCTCGAACCAGGCAAATCTGGCAAGGTGTTTCATTTACACTTCTATCACTTTCTAAATTAATGTTTCGGGTCTCTCTTATAGTCCATGGGGCTTGTCATATATTATCAAATCATAATATTCACTGCATGTCATTATTAGGTCAGATGCTATGTTACATTTATTTATAGCGCTACACAGCAGGTGTGGCAGCACCTTTACAAAGTGAACGAGCTAAGGAAGCCCTTAAAGGCAAATGTTGTGTAGTACTTAGTGAAAGCTATACCATTGTAATGGATAGTTTAAGCACTATCATAATGTATAAGTATTCATTTCAATGTACAAACATGTATTGTTGTGGAATAAAAAAATGTTACAATTCTTTATTAGATTAGCCATGATTGTACAAGTAATTTTGTATATAATAAATAATATAATGAATAAATATTTATAAGTAAGGACTCCCAATGAGTTTCATTATATCATAGTCGGGTGCGCTGGTTTAAAGTATTGCCCTGCTTCGTTTGTGGTGTTTTATTTAAAAACCTAAGTAATTGCTTTCAGAATGCGCTTTTTGATACTATATATGTTATATACTATAGCAGTTTCAGGTTGTTACTGAAAACATTTTTCAGAACGTTTTTTAAAGTGACAGTAATAAATGTTTATTACCAAACCATAAGCGAGTTTTTGACCACACGTAACGCAAAAATGAAATTAAAACAACTTGTTTTCAACTACTTAATATATTTTTCGTGACTGGGGAAACGCAGATCCGAGTCGTGGAGATTGTCAGCTATCCAACGCTCCGCCTGCTGCTGCATCTCCTCATCGAAATACTCTCTCCACCCGCCGACTTTGCCTAATAATAAAAAATAATACACAGTTATTCCGAATTCAAATTTATTGTTTCCAGAATAAATAAATGATAAGATTATCAAAGGAAATAACTAGGTACATAAAGATACAAAGTAAAAACTGACAAATCCGATAAAATGGATGATATAAATATGCTATTAAATTATAACCTTTTTTTTAACCACACTGAAAATGAAGTTTGCACTAGACATTGCGAGCAATCTCATGAAAGAGAAATAGAACTTGTGTTTCAGTGGTCGTACTTATTGTTCAGATATACTTCCTTTTTTCATAATTATTGACATGTGAACAGATATCCACTGCTGGACAGGAACTGAGCTCAGGACCGCTCAGATAGTAGTCGCATTTGCAACCACGGGACTCACGCGGTAGATACTAGATACGTTTCGTTAATTAACAATTATGCACTTCACAAACGATGTCAAGTTATGTGACAGTGGATTATTAATTTAAATAACAATGTTTTTCTGTGATTTACATGATGTAAATTGCTAATTTTAATCTCTTATGTTTCCCGGATTTTTTGTTACTTTTTCATAGTTTGGCAAGACTAAAATTGCTGCTAGCGTCCCTTTTACAGGTACAGATAGATGTGCGGCCTATAAAATACATCACTTCTGATACCTATTGTTCTATTACAGAGTACGACATTAATGCATACCTGAAGTGGGATACGAAAATTGTAAAAAATGTTATTACTCGCCTTTCCTTATAAAAGGTTGTTCGCCGCTTTTGTAAAAGTTAGTGACTAGGACCTGTTGTTGAACGGACGAATTGCTTTTGAATTTGTCGAAACTCAAGTGATCGCATAACTCGCGGAGCTGTTGATCGCTGCACGCCTTCCCGAGGAACGCAGCCACCCTCCGCGCCACTGTAGGCGTGTCCTGCACATTGATTATTTACGCTACAGTTTTATTTTTATTGTTACAACGCAAATCAAACAGTTTTTTAATATTTTTTAAATCTGCTTCAGTTTATGTTTTTATTCAAAATATTAGTATTTTCTTTAAAATAAGCAGAAGTTCCTATACCATACCATACTATTTGATTTGAAAGTCAAAGATTCAAATCTTAAGGACATTAACTATATAATTAATAACAATGAAATTATTACACTGAATTTGAATTACTTTTATGTCTCAATTGAAAATATTATTAGAAAAAATTGACATCTTAAACAAACAAAAAAACACTAATGATTAAAATACTGCACAAGATACTATCTCAATCGTTATACAACTTACATTCACCAAATCTTCATAAAAAATAAACAGGAAATTGGGATGATTTCTCTGAGCCCACGCTTCCTTCACTTGCGCGAAGTACGGGGTCCAATACACTGCAACATCATATTATATCACCATTATTAAATCTTATCTCTGACTTCTGGTTTCCTCCTTGGTCGAGTGGTTGCAGACCGAGAGGTCTTGGGTTCGAATCCCAGCACGAGGTACCCATACTACCGGATTTTCTAACTCAGATTTTCCAGTAGGTAGATATTTCTAGTAGTGGCTAGGAGTCCAGATATGAGCCCGGTGTCGTAGTGGGTCCCTATTCCATAGTGGGGCGTAAACATACAAGTGAAACGTGGCAGTGCAGTACACTCCTCTGCCTACCTCTTCGGGGATTACGGGCGTGATGTTACGTTTATGTTACGTAACTCTTTAATAATTCCTCTGTCCGCCACGGATAAAATCTTAGAATAAAAGGCTAAGGCCCTAGTCTCCACAATGCTAGTCAATTGCGGGCTGGTATACTAAACAGACATTATATAAAGGGCATCCAAAACGTATCTAAATCGGCAAACGTAGTGTAGGACGCCCTCCGACCAGGTGGGACGACAATCTGCGAAAGGCTGCAGGCAGAAGCTGGATGCGGCAAGCCGAAGACAGGCCGCGGTGGCGCTCTTTGGGGGAGGCCTATGTCCAGCAGTGGACTGAGATAGGCTGATGATGATGATGATCCAAAATTGAAAAATACGAACACATATTGTTGTCGAAACAATATTATTGAATTATAAGTAAAATGCTAATATCTGTTATTCCTTTCTGGGTTTACCCACACGACCCCTTTTAAAAACGCTAAAATAATTTTTCAGAGACAAAAAGTAGCCAATACAAAAAAATTGTCATTTAATTAATATTTCCAACAAATATTTATGTTCAAACAATATAAATAAATAATATTCATGACTACAAAACGTGGGTCGTATTACTTATCTGTAATAAACTAAATCGATAAGATTTACGATATTATTAACAATGTATGACTAGTATAATATACATTATTATATGCATATTACAACATTAATATGTTATAACAAGATCGTATTTAAAAGACAATGATCTGTTGGAATTTAAAACGTCATCGATCATTAATAAAAAAATACGATAAAAGTATGTATAGAAAAATTCAACAGTCAATTGCGTTTTAGAAAAAGTTTAAATGAATTCTCATTCTATTTTCAAAATCTATAAAATGAATTACAAAACTGGAAAAAATACGTACTCAAACCCTTAATAAAATAGTTCCAATGCGTTTTGAAGTCCTTTGCGGCGTTAACTGATCTCAATAATTTGAATAGATAGTACATGGATACAGCAACATCCCTGGGGTCTCTCGCCACGTGCACCATCTTGGCGGTGTCCAAGAGCCGCGGCGGCAGGAGCGATAGCGCCAGGTGTGTCTTGATGAAGCGCGGAGACGATAACGGCGCCACGGTCTCTGCGCTGGGCAGCAGTATACTATCTATGAATCTCAAAGCTTCCTTGTCGTCCTTGTTCTCCTCGATTAACTCTTTCGCTACCTCAGGGTGCAGTAATAAGGAAAACCTATGAAAAAGTAATAGAATTTACACAATTTTTATTGGTGACCCACGGTCGTTTTGCGTGGGTCTACACTGAGCAGCAATTGTGCTGGTGAAAGAAACACTTGCCCCGAGCAAGAATCGAAGCCGCGACCTTGTTTCACAAATTATTTTGGCTGACCACTGTGCTACGGTATCTGCAGTCCTATACCTAAATAGGTACTTAAGTATACTTACTCCATCATAGGGAATCTTCTAAATAGTTCGATACTTCTAGCTTTTTCATAATTCAAATTGTTACATAACAACCACACCAGTTCTTGCGTTAATGTTGTGCCTGCAGGCAAATTATTAATGGCTTGATTAAATAAATCATTATATTTACAATAATCAATAATTTACATCCTTATAAAACAGTGATTAGCCTAGTGGTCTAAATGTGGCGTTTCGGGAATCAAATCTTTACAAATATAAAATGTGTGTATTTCGAGCAACAAAACTTGCTTTAGCGGTGAAGGAAAAGGTTCAAGGAAAGTGTTCTCTAAAGCGTTTCGAGTCTGCCAACTCACACTTGCCATTATAGTATAGGTACACTTGGTACACTGGCCTTAACGTTTCTAATTGTTATAGAAGGCCTGGGTCCACAAGTGAAAAGATTATACCCACTCGTAAATATGTATATGGGTTGGCAATGAGGACAGGTCTCAGAAAACATTGCGAAGAACTT
Organism: Jemadia pseudognetus; assembly: GCA_018244755.1. NCBI lineage: Eukaryota > Metazoa > Arthropoda > Insecta > Lepidoptera > Hesperiidae > Jemadia > Jemadia pseudognetus. The sequence continues at coordinate 15,749 of DWTO01001004.1, forward strand.
CGGTAATCGTAAAAGTGGTACCTGATCTGGGGAAGGAATGAACGAACACGTCGTCAGGTCGGATCACCATGTTGTAGATATCGGCCGCCTCTCTCCTGTACTGCGACGAGTGGAAGTAGCCCATCGGGCCCACCTTGACGAAGCCAGTCTTCTCACCTGCATCACGACACATCTTATCCTCAAGTAAAACAAAATGGGGTGGGTATATTTGGTACCCTGTGCTCCTCTGCTTATCCTAACGGATCTGACGTGACGCCATATGACACACAAAACTCTAAACTGAAGTCAATGTATGCGGTAGTTTGTCTCTAATGTAGTGAAACTTCTTTTCATGCGATGAGACCAAATTTTAACATTTAAATGTGATTGGAACATTATTATATGCAGTGGAAAACATTAAACGAATATAGCGCTAGTACAACCGATAATATATGAGATAAGAGAAAGAAACATACAGGTTTAACGTATCGTGCAATCCAAGTTTTGTTTTTGAATGTTCAAAAATTCTAATTTCCCGCGCAGTTTAAAATATCCGAAGCTTCGGAAATAATATCCATCTATAATTAGATAATATTTGTCAGTATTAAATTATTTTCAACCTAAGATACGCATTTGAAATTTTTAAAAATCTGTAGTTTATAAATTTTAGTTTCATTTTCGGCCGAAATTAGAAGCTAAGGTGCTTTGGTCAGTAAAAATGTAACTCGAGGGAGTTACATTCCCTCTCTACATTGTCATTGTAATTGACTTTTATTGCATTATATTTTATATTACAAATATTAACAGTTTCCGATAGTTGGGACAGGCTGAAACTATGGTAGATTAAATAATGACAAAATGAATATATAATCTAAATATTGATGAATGCAGGTTTCGAGGTAGACCAGAAGTAATTTATCTTGACTGTATAGGCCAGATATCGGCCGATGGGAGTCGGAATTGTTCGAGACCGGCGTGCGCGTATGAAGCGAGACACACAGAAAAGGCAGTTCAAATCTGTAAGGACATAAATAGTTCGTACTCAGTGCTCTGTGCCTACCTCGTAACGGACACAATGACACGATGATATAGAAATAATACTATTGTTTAGCAGACCAGTATAGTGCTCCATCAGCTCCTTAGCGACGTCCGGTTCCACATCTCGGATCTCGTGAGGGAATTCAGCCAACTCGCGTGTAATCATACCCGCAACGATCTTCGAACTAAATTATCATTTGATGTACATTGCACACATACGAGTAACTTGTTAGGCGTAGGGTGTGTGTGTTACAGTGTATGTGTGCGTTCACTGTTTGTAGCTATAATATGTACCTACATTATCTGAGTTAGTAACGCGAACGCGCACGACGTATCTATAATAAAACCTATCAAGGATATATTACTCCTACAGACCTATCACATCAATAGCCCATTTATACCGTTACTACTACATAGTTTATGACAAATCCATTTGCAATTAAACAAGTATGTAGTAATGAATACCTACGAGTAAAAATCAATAATCGCGTTAAATAATAAACATTCAATACTGAATAAAAGAAATCTTTTAGCGCGGTAATAAATTTAACTCAACAGAATATAAAAGATTTGAAAGGCTGCTTTCCGATGTATTGGTTTCCGGACGACACTTGATGTATTTCTGGTCGGACAGCGCGTGATATAAATAATAATTATTGACAAATCTATTGTGTACTCTACATTGTGTATTGTAGTATAAAAGAAATCGGAGCTAATCGGAGACTGTTCAAGTTTCTATAATTTAAAAAATAGCGGTCTGGTGCGTTTGAAAAGCGAATGTCTCCATCAGTTTAAAATATTCCGATGTGTAAATTATTGCTTTACGTAACTTATTCGCAAAAGGTCTATGTTGTACTTATGATGACCGCGACTTTATAATGTTCGCATAGAATACTTACTAGTCTTACAATTTATCTTTAACAAAAAAAAATTACATCATGCCAGTAATCCCCGACGAGGTAGGTAGAAGAGTGTAATACACCCCCACGTTGCACCAGTTACCGTTACGTCCTACTATGTAATAGGTGGTAAGACTCCGATCCATACTGCCAGTCACTAATAGAAAATCAAATTTACAAAATACAATAGT
>DWTO01001005.1:0-17854 GCA_018244755.1 Jemadia pseudognetus
TCGGTATAATTCAGTTAAATGATAACGGGTATTCATTGACTTTTAGGCGGTACGAAGTTCGCCGGGTCACCTAGTTCATAATGTTTTCCTTAACCTTGCTGGCGAACTATATTTAAACGTTAACAACAGCGTTACATCACACCTATAATCCCCGAAGAGGCAAGTAGAGGAGTGCAGTACGCTTCTACCATTCACTAGTTGCGTTTACGTTCCACTACGGAATAAGTGGCGAGCCCATTAAATTTTAAAAACGCATGATTTTTTATTAAGAACTATGTACACGCCAGGATATAAACGCAGTACCAATGAAGCGGGAGACAACTTCTAAAGCAAAGATTCGTCATTGTTATAAAATATATTATACTACGTATTATACATATATCTTCACGTCAGGTCCCTTTCGGAGTAGGTATAGGGCACAAATACATTATATGTAGTAATATTGCACTTAAGAACACACTACATCCCGCCTGTGAACTCCGAAGACGTTTCACCAGTTATGTAAGTCAGTATCAGTTTTGTACTTATATGTATGTCTCTTATTCGATACCTAAATGGAATACTGCACACGGTGACCTCAATATGCTAAAACACTGAATGTCCTCTATTAAGTCCGTGTGTCAATTGCTATGGAATAAGTAACGATGAATTTCAATTTCATACCGGCACTCCTAAAGAAACATTCGTCCGCTGAATTTAAATCCATTGTCTGTCTGAATACAAATATCGGTAATAAATCTTTGAGTTTTTCAGCTATAATGTGTACCTTGAGATGAACATTTATACTGGTTTTGTTTTAGCAATAGGAATAATATTGTTGGAAACAATGAATTTTCCAATAGACTTGGACTTCAAAACGAATGAATAAAATATATTTGTGGCACACCAATCCCACTCCCCCAACGGTTCCTCAAAGATAATTTAAATTCTACATGAATCACAAACAAGTCGCACGTGTGTCCGCTGTAATAGACTATAGTGTGTTACTATGTCGGCTACATACCTTATTACAATACCGTAACGATTCTAGTACTTAGCAGTACTTGAATCATACACTTAGCGGCAGAGACACCTGTAGCAGATACTGTGCTATTGTCAGCGAACCATTGAACGTGGTTTTATGGACGGTAGCCAACTGTTACCAGAGGAATCTTTGTAATGGGTACCTTTGTAGTAGGGTGCGCACGTTTCCTAGTCGCGTACATAACGGAGTAATATATATATATATATATATATATATATATGTGTGTGTGTGTATATATGTGTATATGCATGTGTATATATATACACATATAACGTAGAAGAGCATGTCACAGCTGTGAAGATATAAAATGATGTGATGTATACTAAAAAGTTGATGTGTTAGCGAAACACGTACAGACACGAAACAGACATGAGAAATAACAGACTTACATTTCTAAAAGTTTCGTTGAATTTGAAAAATTATCTCGAACCATAAAAAACATGACGAATATGAAGCTATGTTTTTTCGATTTTCAGTGTGGATTATCAATTTTGATTTCATATTAGGAAACATGTTATTCGGACGCAATAAGCTGTGGTGCCAACTCAGTCAGTCAATGTCAGTAGGATTTCCATAATACCAAGAGCATAATATACTTGTTTTTTTGCAGCTAAAACTGAATTTTAAATAATATATTCACGTCGTGTCGTTTGTTATTCGCTATTTATATTGATACGATTCGTTCAGGTCTCAGCTCACTGTTGGACAGAGGCCTCCGCGAAGGGGGTTCGGCTCGTAATCTTGAATTGCCTACGCTTCTACCCAATTTTGCTGTGCCTAAGTTGGCTACACACCAAGGCTGTACAAATACTGAAATTCTTCTATCACATTTTTTCATACCTTAATATTATATATCGCACATACATTTTTATGCACATTCATGATATTTCCTACCGGTAAATAAAAACACGATCCTAAACTTTATAACGCTCGTCGTATACGACAAACTTCCGACTTCACAACGTTTACCGCTCTCGGATTCAATATACGTAATCCGCTTTAAAATGTCTCCGGGGTTGGAATTATGGAGGGACGAGATAAGGGGGTGGCGGGGAGGAAGACGTCAGCTTGTTGTGTCTGCAACATACATTCTTTATCCACGTCTACGATGATTACAGGCGTGATGTTACGCAGAATATAGGCAACAAATTATTTTCGAAAAATTTCCTTGTCATCTAAAGATAAGGTAATTTCTTTCTCTCACGATTCCAATTCCGTCCTGGCCGCGGCCCCAACTCGTTTGCAGAGTTATTATTCACCTCCGTTGTCAATGACGCTAGATTATGTCCACGCTGAGCTTGCTCTGAACGATGAAAGTGGCAGTGAACAAGATTGTTATAAGTTATGATTGCCGTAATGCGTATTGAGCAAAAGAAACAGAGACGTCATTTTTAATAAGTAGCCTGTTATGACGTCCGTACGTTTGACACTCATTTTTCTTGTTGTCGAAATGTGAACATCAAAATGTGACAAGACTAGACGCAATTAAAATTTGTATGTCACCTTCAAAATGTATAATGTAGTTACTGCTCAAAATTCGGAAAACTGCTTGTCGTTGTACTTGCTGATACAAAACATATTGAAGGGTGGCATGGCATGAGGGAGCTAGTGTATTTTTTTTACAATACAGTGTTCTTTCGCGTTGCTATTTTTCGTGGACGTTGACAGACCTAACGTTACTTATTATATTACAAAATATGATTTAGAAGAGAAACTAATCGTTCCTCGGTCGCATGTTCATTTAATAAATAAATCATAACGTAAATATTGTATCATTATAGCTATTATAAGCTTTCGTTTAGAATAAATTATGTGTAATGTACGCTAAATGTAGCATAGAAGGAAAATGTAACTAAGGAACTTGCATACTTAAGTGTTACACGCATCTTTGTTAAAATTCTGTTAACCTATGATCTTCTTGCGTCTATTTTTAGGACCCGATTTATGTAAAAGAAATATCTTTACGTTTCAAACAGATAATAAACATTGTTGAATCTTTACTGCAATTTTTGTTAAATACTATAACGTAACGGTGTACATTATTATTATAGTATATGAGTACATCATAAATACACATTCCTAAGTAGTAAGCAGAGAACGCCGGGTGCCAAATATGTTCTTGTTTCTTTTATATTTATTAATCTCTTCGTACACGCATGATTATTTTGAAAACTTTTGTTTGACAGAGCGCGACGATATGTTAATGATACATTAAAAATGGATTGTTGGTTGAAAACGTACAATAGCAATTTTGATCGCAATACTCGTATAAAAATCAACGGAAATTTTCCCACACACCCCACGAAGCGAGCGAGTGACGGCAAGTAAGATAAATGATGACGTAAAGAGTCACAGAAGACTCGATACAATCCATCAATATGGATTGTGTTTTAAGAGACTGCTTTATTTAATACGAATATCGTATTAAAAGTAATCGACTCAGCCCCTACTTCTGCAATTTGATGAATATCTTTTTTTTTCAATTCACCCAATTATTCACATAACTATTTTGACCAGGTTGTTAAAAATTTTATATTTTTCGTGTATGATGTCAATAGAAAGTTACTAATGAAACTATTATGTTAAAATAAAATATTCATTATTATAAAAAACTAAATAAATAAAAATTCATTAAAACGTTCTTCTAATACGACGTAAACGTAACTATCGAAACATGGGAGTGTTCTAGATATATTCCTCTGCCTACCTCTTTGGGCTTAGCAGGCGTGATTTACGTTAATTATTACATTGTATGTACATTCTCGCAAGTCAAGTATCAAGTCGCAGTGGTCACTTGAAGTCGCACCTGCAGTCCATTACAGTGAAATAGTGCGAGCTGATTAGATTCAACGATTGAATGGAATGCAATAGAGCTCTGTTCGAAGCTAGCGTGCCACCTCGACATGGCCCCGGTTACAATAATGCTCCGTTTGCAATAGGTACTAGTAGTAATGGAAACGAAATCAATCAGAATTTAAGTTATGCTTTAAGTTGGTTTTTTATCGATTTGTTACACTGTAGAAATGTTGAACATCACTTTACATGGCATATTAATGTTAATAATTAATTAATAACAAATTAGTGTATATACATGCGATGACATATTTAATAAAAATAAAATTTATTTAATTTGGACGAAATACTATTTTCTATGTGTGTTTTTGTCGTTTTATTTAATAATTTGTCGCTGTTACTACTTGCTGCTCTCACTTATTCTAATAAATGTTAGGGTATTACCTATAATTATTAAATTTATTATATATTGTTGTTTTTTCTTTAGCTCCGGATGCCCGGACACCGGCACCGAGGTTCAAGGCCCCGCCGCCAATGATCGCCCCGGAAAGGATGCCGATATCCTCCTCGGGATTTGGCCCCCTCGAAGAGTACATGCTCTCCAGCTCTGACAATTCCTACGAAGACGATGACGCCTTGTTGGACAAGATGTACACGGTAAGTCGTGAAACATAATATATGATTCGTACCGCCGGAAGGCGGCTAGATTATCGCCTGTTGCCAGAGGATAGTTACGTACATACACATCTTCACACCGGGTTCCTCCCGGGGTAGTCAGTGAGCGCCGAGTGCCATTTTTGAACATTTCTACCCATGTGTATTGACTGTACATTGGATAATGACGCTGCAATGTTTTGTCTCACACCTTCTTCCAGATTATTTTGAAATTAATATGCAAGGATTGGAGTAAGTGAATTGCTATCGATAACATATTAATAATATGGGCGCTGTTATATCTCTCACGCAACTTGTTATACCTATAACTAACTTGTCTGGCTGAAATAACGTTGTGAAATATGCTTCAGACAGAAATTGTATCAGTTTAAGATTTCCTAATAATGATTAAAAAAATCTATGTTAACAACACTAGAGTAACTAAAATTAAGGTTTACACCCGAGCAATTTACTCGGTATAAACCTCAGTAATGATTTTCTTTTATTTTGCCAGTTGATGGTTACCTCTCGGTACGTCAAGAAACGAAATGATTATACACGAAGGTGGTATTATGATAAATATATTTTTAATATAATAACGAGTTCCATAGGTCGTTCTTTAGATTGTACCAGAACGATTTGCACGACCACGTACACGACGTCCATTTTTTACTGCGGTAGACGATGTTAAATAGATATATTACAAATGGACAGAGGAGGTATTAAAAAGGTCCATATAGCGTTGAAGAAGTAGATGATTCCTTTAAACCAGATATCTGCAACGTTTGTGTTGAAAACCATCTATTTTACTTCTTACTAGAAGTCGAAATAAAATTGACAGAGATTTGACATTATAAACAGGCCGTTATTTTTCATACATAACATCACGCTTATATTTACTCGAAGGGTTAGACAGGGGACTGCCCAGTCAAGGGTTATGTTGTGAGTCCCCCTATGGTATAGAGGGTGAGCCTACACGGGGTATAGATCTCGTCTCCTAATTACATACTCCTGGGAATTACATATGACAAAAACCCTAGTATTCTTTGCCATACCCTTTAATACTTTAACCGTAAATTACTTAATCCCTTTAAGCCTATAATACATTAACAATTTACTAGTATTATCACGATTATTAATTGTAATATACCTGGGTGGTCTGACAAGTTTCCGACCTCAACATGAAGATAGCAGCACTCGTAAATAAAAGCTAGCGAATTTCGGTCTTCATTCGTTGACAGTTACTAACCAAAGTTTCATCCATCTTGGATGCGCAGTTGTTACGTAATAGTCGTTTGAGTGAATAGATGTGTGTTTTATGAAAATGGAAAAAATCGAGTATCGAACTGTCAGTAATTTTTGTTTTTGAAAAGCAACTCAACTCGTCTACGCAAAACAAAGACGAGATGAATTTTGTGTATGGGGACTCTGCACCACCATTTACCACAATGCAATTTTAGCAGTTGCATTTAAACGTGGCCGTAAGAGCCTGGGAGACGATGAACGTTCGGGTCGTCCGAAAATTGCATCTACCGACGAAAACATGGCACAAAGTACACCAAATAGTGTAGGTCGGCCGGCAAATTAAAGTGAGAGAGACGGAAGAGGTTATGAACATGCCAAAAGAATATGTTTGTCACATATTAAATCAACATTTAGGTATAAAAAAGCTGTCCGTGCGTTGGGTGCCGCGTTTGCTCACGTTAGATCAAAAACGTGTTCGAATGAACATTATCAACGCTGCGTTGGCGCAGTTTAGGCGCAACAAATCCGAGTTTTGGTGCGGACTAACCACTGTAGATGAAACTTGGATACACCATTATACGCCCGAAATAATAACAGGTACAATCCAAATAATCCAAAAGTCTGTTAGGCGTGCTCTCTTATCATCAAGAAATCGTCTGAGCCGGACTGCATTCCGGCGTTGGTTTTAAAAAAGTGCGCTCCCGGGCTGACCCCCATTTTAACGCGCCTTTTCTCTCTCTCTTATCACACCGGACGAGTACCGTCTTCGTGGAAGATAGCCCTAGTGCATCCAATTCCTAAAAAAGGAGATCGAAGTGACCCGCCCAATTATAGGCCAATAGCGATAACTTCCCTGCTCTCAAAGGTCATGGAACGCGTCATTAACTCACAACTCCTAAAATATCTGGAGGATCATCAGCTCATTAGTGACCGTCAGTATGGCTTTCGTCAAAGTCGGTCAGCTGGTGATCTGCTAATCTACCTCACCCATCGCTGGGCGCAGACCATTGAGAAACATGGGGAAGCTTTGGCCGTAAGCCTAGACATCGCAAAAGCCTTTGACCGGGTCTGGCATGGGGCCCTTCGCACGAAGCTACAATCGTACGGTCTTCCCGAGAGGCTGTGCAAGTGGACAACCAGCTTTCTGTCTGAACGATTCATTAGTGTCGCTGTAGACGGTCATTGTTCAGACAGACTGCCGATAAATGCTGGTGTTCCACAAGGCTCTGTACTGTCCCCCACGCTATTCATTCTGCACATTAACGATATGTTGGAACTGTGTGACAACATTCATTGTTATGCAGACGATACTACCGGGGACACACACTATACAAGCCGTGCTAATGCCTCTCGAGCACACGTGGAGGAGAGCAGAATTGGACTTGTGTCTGAAATCGAGCACCTCCTGGAGCGTGTCTCGCAATGGGGTCGACGAAACCTAGTAGAGTTTAACCCATCGAAGACACAAGTCTGCGTGTTTACCGCCAAAAAAGCACCTTTCGTTATGGCACCACGGTTTGAAGAAGTTGCACTCACCATTGATAAGAGTGTGAGTATCCTGGGTGTTGATTTATCGAACGAAGTGCAGTTTCGGGGACACTTGGAGAATAAAGCTAAGCTGGCGTCCAGAAAAATTGGTGTGCTCAATAAGGCCAAGCGGTACTTCACACCGGGGCAATTACTCCTGCTTTACAAGGCGCAAGTCAGGCCCCATATGGAGTACTGCTCGCATCTATGGGCCGGCGCACCAAAATACCAGCTTAGTCCTCTAGACTCCGTGCAGAAACGAGCGGTTCGAATAATCAATAATCCCAGGATCACAAACAGGCTCGAAAACCTGAGCTTACGGAGAGATATTGGATCTCTCTGTATTTTCTACCGCCTTTATAATGGTGAGTGCTCTTCTGAACTGTTCGATCTGATGCCAACGCCACCATTCTTATATCGCACCACTCGTCGAAGGGAAAAGTTTCACCCTCACCAGTTGGACACGTGGAAAAGTTCAACGGTGCGTTTCTCTCGCTCGTTCTTGCCGTGAACGTGTAAGCTCTGGAACAAGCTTATCCCTGACGTGTTTCCAGTGCGTTATAACATGGAGTTCTTCAAAAAAAGCGTCAACAGAGGTCTTCAGGGCTGGCAACGCGTTAGTGATACCTCCGGTGTTGCAAATGGTCATAGGCGACGGTGACCATTTACCATCAGATGGCCCGTTTGCCTGTTTGTCAGCCTATACAATAAAAAAAAATTAGTACATTCTCACGTTTCACCAGTTCGTTAACCAGTTAGTGAAAGAACAGTATTAGTAAACTTAGTTTTTTATTTATCGATTGACATAAATTCAAAACAATTTATTTTTATACGACTAACAGGAATATTTATCAATTTGGTATTATATTAACAATTATAATCCATCGACAGTCGATCTGATACCTAAAAACTTTTTAATGTTGATGTCGCAATTTATGGTAGAATATTAAAAATTATAGAGTGTAACACGTGAATTAATAAAGGTGAAAAGTGAAAAATGAAGAATGCGAATGTATATTCTTGGTAATACTTTAGAGGTAACACTTTAGGAGTAGGTACATTATTTTGCCTATTACGATTTGTGTGATGTACGAAGTGCCATCTATGCACGCTTGCTCTGTTAATGCAAGGGTCGAGAAAGTTCATCTAGTGCGGGTAGGTGTCGCTAGTAGAACTCTTGTATGAAACGCGAAAACAATACGCAATATGTCATACAAATGCATGATAAAAAAATCATAAATGGAAAATAGTACGAGAAAGTAATTAGAAAAATAGTTTAAAGAAAGGTTTCAATAAATATTGATGGTCGCCCAGTGAAATAAACACGACCATAATCATTCCAGAAAAATTGAGAAAAACATCTGATTCCAAATTTACGGTTTTTTATACGGTTTAAACTTTTATGCGGTTGTTCAATACATGCCTATCTGAGGTTTTATTTTATTAATTTTTATTTCTTTGGAAATCTTAAAGCTAGTACAAAGTATAACAAACAAATAAGGTAACATGATGACAGCCATTTACAAGTTTTCTAATAACTAATGCTAATAACATTGCTAGTGTTACATTGGTGAAGAGATTGCAAGAGTGAGCAGCTCTAGTAGGTACTATTAATCCGATTAGTGCATTTCGGTATGTGCGAAGTTAGAAATAGTTTCGATTGTTCTATTCGAGGCTAGTCCCCGACGCGTGGTGTTCTCGAGGACTGAGATGGTCGCATTCAGTACATACGAGGGCTGGCAACTACACCGTTCTGACCGAAACATAAATAGTTAGCAAATACACAAGACATGTTCTAACAAAAATTGCTTCACGGTTGACGGCCTCGTGAACTGTGTTGGTTGCAAGCGATTGCCGCTCCTGGGTTTAGATCTAGTGTGTAGTGATGGTACTTACCTGTGCCTAGGTTTAGGCGACCAGGACATACAGCTCTGTCCAGGAAGACCACGGCATAACGTTCTACAGGTAGGAGTTTGCAAAGTGAGTTGTAAGTTGAAACGAAGAAAGTGGTCACTACAATGAACCACATGTTAATTTTCAAAATGTTCTTTTAAGTAATGTGGAGATGTTCTAGTAGTGACTTGGAGTCTGGATATGTGCTCGGTGTATGGCAATGGGCTCACCACCTATACGAAAGAAGACTAGGTACTATGGTGTCAATTGAAGGTTTCATTCCTTCTCTATTGATCATTAGAATAAAAATGGATATATTGGTGACCTTATGCTTCAAAGAAGGTCACTTCGAAACAAAATTAATTACCAACATGTGCTTTATTATTTTTCAATATCTAACAAAAAATTCATATAAGCAAATTAAAAGAACACTGGTACTATGAACCATACGTTTAGTACACACGGGGTACTGGTGGTATGGTTTCGACTTCGCTGTCCAAAGTCTTGTCGATAACTGGTCTGTAGGTAATTTCCACGCTACCTGTCTTAAGATCCACCTTAGACAAGCTATGTTTCCTCCAATGCTCCTCTATGGGCTTCGCTTTCTGTAGAAAATGAAATACTAACTGAAAGTATCACAGATGACGGGCAGTGAAATGTGAAGAGCCTGCACTTACGTATCCTCATAATCAAACCCCAACAAAGTGAACGTGATTTCCAATTTCTTTACACTGAATGACAAATTTACGAGCAACTAGGATTTCCCAACAAAACATTGATACAGAACTAGTAACGACGTAGTTAAACGATCAGTAACATGTAAGTCTAGATACATACTTAGTAGCCAGTGTGTCATAACTACTTTTACCTGATCCTTAGTAGGCTTGCTGTAGTCCATTTCATCAATCCTCTTCGGATGGTCGTCTCTGAAGTGCGCACCTCTACTCTCGGTCCTATTCATCGCACATGCAACGACTTGGACCGCACTTTGCAACATATTCTGAAGCTCTAACGCCTCGATTAGGTCAGAATTCCAGTTAAGCCGCCGATCGCATATACGAATTTGGTTAAATGCTTTAAACCACTTCAGTATCTCATTATTTGCTGTAATCGTTCAAATTTCCCAACTTAAATTATCCTGGAGTTTTAAGATAATGAAACCTTAATATAAAGTAAGGCACTACTCAGTAGAAAAGACAATATATGACAAACCTTAATTAATGTGATCATCAACATATCATATTACTACGGTTCATAGTATTTTTACTTTGCTTAGCCACCCTCCCGCTGGATCTGCTACTGATTCTATTATGCTGATACATACATGCATATTATGCTGATGCTACTGATTATATTATGCTACTGATTCTATTATCGGTAAAAAATACTTTAAATTACCTTCAGTCAACAGTTTCGCTTCACGGAATACGCCGCACTTGTTCTGCATAGTCACTCTCATCGCTAGTCTAAGTTCGTGCGGAGGTACATTGCCTTTGGCGTAACGTATCTTTTCAAGGTTGTCTAGGGTCGCGTCGCAGATGTCCTTTTAAAGTAAAAAATGGGAAAATTAAAATTGTCACACGATACGTCACAATATTTGATTTGGCTGAAATTCGCTTACATCGTTCAGCGAGGGTTGCGAATCGCCAGGTTTGCTGATCTTTCCAATGTTATTGCTAATGGACTTGCCAAAGACTACGACGTCGAGAATAGAGTTTGCCCCCAGTCTGTTCGCTCCGTGGCAGTTGCTGACCGCTTCGCCGGCCGCGTGGAGACCGCGTACCGGGCAATCGCGTCCGCCTACATATTGTATTACCTAAAAATGTACAAACAATGACGCATTTCTTCGTTAAATTACGAACGTAAAAGCCACGTGCGCCACCAGCGAGCGATTAGTATCTCATTGTTCCAATCTATAATCCAATAATAATATTAACAACAAGGATTTAAACCATTTTTACCTAATATATATCGCCTCTGCTTCAATAACGTAATATTGTCCTAAAACTGTAAAACTGTATTACGACAATATTACGTTAAGGAAGCAAAGAGCGATACCTATCGTATATTGTTTCGTCTTGAAGAATAATTTCAAACATGTAGCATTCCGATAATACAGCATTGTCATTTAAGGAATAGTACTAGCTCGATATAGCCAGGTAAAATTATACGTACCTCTCCTTTATAGTTAATCGGAATACCACCCATAGTATAATGAACGGTTGGGATGATCGGAACTGGTTGAGTGTACACGTCAGCTCCAGTGAACGTGTATGCTGTCTCTGAAATTCCCGGCAGTCGTTCTCTGATAACTTCCGGCTTTAGGTGGTGCAGCTGCAAATACATATGGTCCTTCTTTGGCCCCACTCCTCTGCCTGAAATTTAGAATATTCGAGTTGGTGAGCGTTTTGCAAGTAAATGGTTGTATTGCCAATTGTTTTCATAAGTACCTATCTTGGGTCTAGCAAGTCTTAGACGTTAAAAAAAACTGCATAATTAATGCCAATAAACTCTGTCATATATATCGTCACATACATCGTCTGCAATAAAAACGTGGTGCACTTCAGATATGTAGTGTTGGCCCGGGCCTAGGGCCAATTGATAGCATTTTGTAAAGAACAATATCTCAAAGTGTAACTGTAGTGTTGCTTTATAGGTATTATTTATGTTTTGTTTTGAGTTTAAATTGCGTTGTATTCAAAATTATTATTAGAGTTGATCCAACGTATATTATTTAAATTGTATAGAATGGGATACAAAAATGGGCGCCGCCACGATTGTTTTCAGAGAGGTGCATCTGCTTCTACATATTCTATTAAATTATAATAATAAGAATAAAACTGTACACATGTATAGCATGTGGATAACATAATTTCGAGTATAAAGTACTTTTTCTAACCTTTCATTGCCAAATATTCAGTCGACTGTAACTTTTTTCTATGTACTTTCTTTCTGCCAGGGAGTGCAATTGCACCCCTTTGCCCCCTTTGTCGTCGCCCATGGGTACGAAATATTAATAAAATAACTATGATCAGAGGTCTAAACGTAAAAAGGGGTCTCTTGAAAAATGTTATATTTGCAGTTACCTCACTATTCTGTTGGATGAGATATCATGATCATTTTTATACTTAAACCTATATTTGGTTTATAAGTTATCTGATACAGACGGCCTTGTGTCTAAATGATAGATACTCGTATTTATTGTTTCTAAATTATCAATTATTGAAGCCGATACCTATAAATATTACTTACCTTGGCGAATTTCAGTAGCAATAGATCTAGACACTACGTCACGACTGGCGAGATCTTTGGCTTTTGGGGCATACTTCTCCATGAAGCGTTCACCCTCGCTGTTCACCAGATAGCCGCCTTCCCCTCGACACCCTTCGGTCATTAGGCACCCCGAACCGTACATACCTAGTAATTACCGAAAACAATAATATTAAAATTTGTATAATGTGGTAGGTATATTGCTGACAAAATCAGAATGCGTTTAGATAAACAATACTGACTGACATTTATTTTTTCGGGGTGGCTCGACTAGTTTCGTTTCGGACCTATACGAGGTCCTTTACGAGCTCCCGCCGATTGCAGTATCTATATCCAGTATTGATGGCAGTTTTACAGTTTGTTGCTACTATAATACCTTTATTTCTTATAAATAAACAAATTGTAAACATAGATTTAAAATTTAAATATTCATACTGACTTTAAAAAGTACTTATTTAACTGCCGGTGTGCCCTCAGCGGGTTAGTATGAAATAAATGTTTCTGGCAAATGGGACTAGATGGCGCTGTAGCTAAGTAATAAGGAGTAAATTATTTTGATTATTACTTTATTACCATCTTGTACAAAAGGAATCTAAAAGCCGTTAGAAAAATATGTTCGTAGTGAAATATTAATATAGTTACCCGTTGGATGAAATTGAATGAATTCCATGTCTTGTAGCTTTATATTAGCTCTCGAAGCCATAGCGCATCCATCGCCGGTGCACGTGTGCGCTGCAGTACAAGAGAAATACATTCTTGGATATCCCCCGGTTGCGATTACTGTGTTCTTTGCTTGAAACCTGCAATATTCGTTAGAAATTGTCTCAGGCCCGACGATATACAGACAATTTACAATACGGTGTGCTCATAATCTACAATAATTATACAATGCAATACGTGAGGTAAAATAGATCGGCTAAGTTATTGATAACACCGACTAATAATTGCAAAATTATAGTCAAAAAAGAGTTTATAAAGGAGTTTATATAGTATAGTTACCTACTATTTTCGGTATATGACAGTTGGTTAGTGTTATACATACTACATAAACGTATAATAATAATAAGTAAAGTAGGAAGTGGGGTGTACCGGTGAAGACTGCTGTCGTCCATGTCGAGGGCGAGCGCACCGACAATAGCGCCCTCCTGTTGCAAGATGTCCAGCACAAAAAATTCAGAGAACAGATCAATGTTCTTAAATTTGGTGCTGTATCCATATAGAGTGTGAAGTAGCGCATGGCCCGTGCTGAGAAAACAGAAAACGGGTAAATTGTTTAATTGAAATCTATTTTTAAAACGGTGCTATCTAAATATCATAACAAAATTTTAGTAATCCAATAATAAAACTAAAAAAGAATACTAGAAGAAAGAATAATATAAGGGTAATGTTTTTTGTATCATAATACAAAAAACACTACCCTTATATTTTACTATTTAGTAATGCCACCTCTCAATTATTGAAACTCTAATTGCTGCAAAAGTTGGCTAACTAAATCCCTATCCCTACTAACCCCTACTAATATTATAAATGCGAAAGTAACTTGTCTGTTCCGATGTCTTTTCTTTTTACTTAAACCACTAAATCGATTTGGATGAAATTCTGTACACAGATAGTTTGAAACCCGAGAAAAAACATAGGATAGTTCTAACCCCAGAAATCCCACAGGAACAGGAGATATAACAATTACTCTTGAAAATCTTGAAAAACTGCGTCATCTGCTGGAAGCTAGAAGGACTAGAAGACAACCGGTTAACAACATCGTTGTCTTGACAACCAGACTGTTGACATCAAATTGGAAGATATAAGAGAAAGTATCAGTAACAAATAATTCCCTAATTAAATATTTATTCATATTGCTGGATAAAATATTAAGCATGGAAGAAAAATAATTTTCCCAAAATGTTCCTTCGTGTTCTAAAAATTTAAATGTAAGACTGCCTCGTTGGTCGTGTTGTTTGTAAGCGCGACTGCCGATCTGGAGGTCCAGGGTTCAAATCCCTGTCCATGCATTAATGTGCACTGAATTGTAATTCCCTACGCAACCTCTTTTTATATTTCAGTAAATAATTTAAATATTTAAAAAGGAAAACGTGTCGTAATTTTTTTATTTTTTTAATGACTTCTCTCAAAAAATTTTTTTTTTTTGTGATTTTTGCACAGAATCTCTAACTCTAAAATCGTGCACTGGAGCTTTGTATCAATTTGAAATAGAAATTAATTTAAAAAAGAACTGTTCTGAATTAACTTGCCTTAAGAACGCTTTGGTGGCTGTTTTTAATTGATTATGATAGTTTCATATATTCGGAGAGAAATGAATCTCAGGTATCAGGAATAAGGTTACGTACAATCGTAACTTCCGATGACCAACGGTCTCCAAGTTATTACTACTATCATTCTGATATCCGGTAAAAATCACTACATAGTACAAAATAAAGTCGCTTCCCGCTTTCTGTCTGTACCTATGTATGCTTAGATCTTTTTAAAACTACGCAACGCATTTTGATGCGGTTTTTTTAAATACATAGAGTGATTCAGTTTATAACATCTATGTATAATACATGCATAATATAGTAGAGAAACACTGATAATTTTAGAGGTTTTTATTGTGATGTAGCAAATAAACACATTTTTTGCGTTTACATTACAAACGCTGGCTGAACCCTACGAGATTGAAGAAAGTCTAGGCTTTCTAGAAATATTATAAAAAAGGTTAAATTAATGATATACGTGAAAAGAATAAAAAAATATTACTCTTAATATTTGTTGTTCTCATTGTATTATGTTTATAAAAGCATAAATTAAATGGTAACATCTATACCTACATACATAGTTCAGTTAAATGGTAACACGTATGCATTGAATGCAAGGCGGTATGAAGTTCGCCGGGTCAACTAGTATTAAAATAAAAGAGAAAAGTCCTTGTCTCATGAACATTCTTTTTTAATGTTAAGTACATATTTTTTATTATTTATTGTTTTAGTTTCTCAAACGTACACTGCTTTATATTAAAATACATTATAATGTAAGAATAAATATGATACAAAAAAAAACCTCGGAGTTCAAGATACAAGAAATGTGCGTGTTTCTAATAATTTGGCTACCCACTGCAGGTTGTGTTTTGAAGAAGACGAAATTTTCGTCATCTGTTTTTAAGTAATGTGAACTAGCCAAATTTTAATATTCCTTTAACAATTGATTATATATAGCATTTCATTGTAGGTACATTTAATTTTTACATCGAAATGTCGATAAAGACAAAGGTGGGTTGAAATATATGGAACGACGATATAATACTATATAATACGAACGACGATATAATACTATATAATACGAACGACGATATAATAATAATAATAGTACAGAATATCGATATTTACCGGTCAGCAACGGCGCAGGTCCGTTTCGCCACTTCCTTGCCCTGGTGAGTAGTTCCTCCTCCAAAGGAGCGTTGATAGATCTTGCCATCTTTTGTTCTAGAAAACGGCATTCCCATGTTTTCTAGCTCATACACGCAGAAAGGTGCTTCGCGTGTTAGATATTGGATGGAATCCTTTAATCGAAAATACGTCACATAAGTAATACCTGGGTGATAATAAATTAAAACATCGTTTGAAAAATATCTCACCTGGTCTCCTAACCAGTCCGAACCCTTCACTGTGTCGTAGAAATGCCAACGCCAATCATCATCGTGCATGCTTCCTGTAACACTTAACACTACACGTTATGTTCGTGATTAACGGCATGACTCACTCCGCTGCTGGTCGTAGACCTCCCCTTTATGACTTTTGCCGATAATACGCACGCAGCGCATAGGTTTTGAAAATCGCAGATCTGGCCTTCCGCACCATCTACGGTTTTGTTTGTCAACGGCCAGGATATGTAGCAGTGTCTAAGCCGCCCACAACAAGATCTACTAGCGTCGCTTTTACTCGCCTCATACGACCTTCTGGTTTCCATCATGATAAGGTTCGGATAATAAAATATTATGTTCACATTTCTTCATAAATAGCTTACTGTTGTATAAATAATAAGATAATTCTATTCTTTATTCCACTTTTGATTATTTTTGATATTCAAATTTATAATAGCATTATGAGCTTATTTCATGGATGTTATTTGACATGTACCTACATAATTAATTTTCTATAAATATCAAAATATTTATGTTGCTAATGGGAAATAATCAAATAACATTGTTATCTTAATATATAAAAAAGAATGTTTGTCTGTATGTCCTTTATAGAATCGGAAACTAAGCATTTGATCATGTGATGATCTTTAGCGAAGTTGTTGTGCATGAGCCCACGAAGGTTTCTGAGTGGGTACGACAATTTTCGACAGATGGCACCACTGTCATTCCAACGAATTTCATATATTGCCGTGATAGTTCATGCTGATTTGAATTGAAATGAAAACAACGAACGAATGAGGACGATACGAGTTGTGAGTCACATAAGAATTTATGTAACTTATGAAATTATTGTCCGTCTCACTCTGAACAGACAATATTGTGCGTATTTCTATATTTGGGAGCGTTTTTCGAAGATGTGTAATGTCACAATTCTTTCGAAATAAACAAAATTAATAAAATGACTTTAAAAGAATTGAATATTTGTGTAAAGTCTTTCCTTCAAATTTATGTTACTTCGTACCGTAGCAAGGCGCGCAGGGTACAGATAGTTGAAAATAATATCCTATTAATTAGAAAAACAAGTTATGTTTAAAAGCGTTATAAGGAAAAATTACACATACAATTTAATTTTTATCATTTCCGAAAATTATGCGTTTTTTTTATATTACGTAGGTAACACTTACCAATCGAAGCATTCATACCACCCTGAGCAGCGATAGTATGCGAACGAGTGGGGAACAGTTTGGAGACCAGAGCAACGCTGAAGTTTTGCTCCGCGAGGCCGATGGAAGCGCGGAGACCAGCTCCACCGGCTCCGATCACTAAGCAGTCGTGGTTGTGGTGGTGGATCACGTAGGACGCAAGGCGACGATTTTCTGTGTTACACGTATGTCAAATAAGGATTCATTTGATTTGCTAACCCTTACAAATATATACATGCTACAATGCTACAATTTTTAACTACCACGGTGCCGGAGTCTGATGGGGCTTGCGACATCGATTGCAATGCTAATTTTTCACTACTGTCTTGAATACAAGAATTTAAACTTGAATACTATATGCTACGGTATGGGGGCAGCACGCCTTTCAGTTCATCCTCCGTTTCTTTTAGTACATCCTTTAATTTGACAAATGTTTCAAAACTAGTAAGTAATAATTAAGAGTACTGTACACATTTGTTGTCGGGAGAGCAGACAACAGCCCTAGAAGACTGTTGACGTTCATACACGTGGTTAACAGACGCCGTACAGGATTGTATGAACAGACTTATTGGTAACAAACCTAACATCACGCCTGTTATCCCCGAAGAGGTAGGC
>DWTO01001006.1:0-17848 GCA_018244755.1 Jemadia pseudognetus
ATTAGAAAAATTCTATAGTGCCCGACCCGGGAATCGAACCCAGGACCTCCTGATCGTCAGTCGCACTTACAACCAACGCGACCAACGAGGCAGTCGAGTTTTAAAAATTAATTTTACGATTTACAACTTTAAAAAATTCCGTGCAGGGCAACTCTATGTATTTTCTGTGCCGATAATTCCCTCCATTGATTCGAAACGCCTCCAGCGCCACGCTACAATGCTCGCGAGTGAGCCCCGACATTCGCCATTGTTATTGTCTATGCCCCGCTTTCCTCTATGTGTCGTTATTTATGTCACATCACCTATATATGTATTTAGACGTGTTTATATTGAATTTTCCTGAAAATTAGTTGTTATTTTTGCTGAAGTGACCAGTTAGTTCACCATTAAACATGCCAATGTCTTGTCAAATGCTTAATCGTTTTTAAGGGGATGAAAAAAGGAATATCAAAAGTCTCTATTTTTTACTTTTGTGCTCATTTAGTTTCGACCGATTTCTGATTAACCTACCCTTAAGAAACCTAAAGATATTCTAACCAAGGGGACAAAATGCATGTTGATTGAAAAATTGGTAATGTAACTAGAAATTAAAAAATGAGTATTAAACGTTTAAACATCGAAGACAGAAGCATTTTGTTATATATGTAGAAGTAGCATTTTGTTATATTGCATACACCATTACAACATTACCTGTTACTACATTAGTGACCAAGTTATTATTTACAGTAGCTTTTTACCAAAAAATCATTTTTCTAACTATTGGCCCAATTGCGCATTGTTTACTTATAATAAGAGTGTTATTTGGCATTATCATAATACGATATTATTTATGTAACTGACGCCTAAATGATACCACGTTGCCGGATGTAATAAAGTAAATGTTTGACATTTGTCTGTATTTTCTTCTTCAATCGCCCGGGAAATAATAAACATTATTTAAATTTAGCAATCGGTGTCTTATCACAGTGATAAGTCAGCAGAAAGGCGAGAGCAATTTAAAGAATAAGGGTAGCAAAAAAAAAAACCTCCCCGTTGCAATTTCATTAATTTTTCTCCATGCTCAGAGCTGTTTAAATAATCAATTGAACCGCACTAAGAGGGTGGCAACACATAATGTTGCGAAGTGCACTAGTTCGCAAGCTCTTCGGGAAAGAAACAATTATTTCTGTAACTGCGGGGTTGCGAGCTGGGAAACAGTAGGGAGTCCGGGGAATTGCGCAATATGGATGTAAGTGAGATTTCCAACAAAATTATTAATTATTAGATTATTACTAACGAAACCAAAAAAATATAGAACGTTAGTTTTGGTTTTTAAGCGGAAATATTGCGTGTCTCCATGTAAATTAATTTATTTAATTAAACAATGTTAAATAATTTTTGAATTTTAAATAGATGCAAAATAAGCCTTATTTAGTGTAGCTCAAGGAGAATTTAAATAAAGCGGAATAAAATATTCATGTTTATTTAACAGGTGGTAATAGGTACATCAATAAAACGTGTACTATATAATGTGTTATTATTCTTTTAAAACTCTAGTACCGAATATATTACTAAGAAACAAGATTTTGACTAAGATTAGCAACAGACATTAATGTAACTTGTTCTTGTGTCCATCTGTAAAACGTCTGCTGTGTTTGTTTGCCTACCACACTATTCACACTGAGGCATATAAGACAAATGCTGATATTTGGCTGTAAAGCTTCCAGGTTTCTCTCTAGAAATAGCACGCTCTATACAATTTCTTTTGGTTAAGAAAAATATATAAGTATATTCACTTACGTCCTTATACATTTCGACCGTAGCTTAACCTACAGCGGCAGGCACCAAACGAATCTGATCACTGACCCATGAAGCAAACAGAAAGGAAATTTTCTTCTAGCTAGGAAAATACAATATAAATAACTCCATTGCCCCTACCGCCTCTACATCACCCTGTGACAAAAGAGTTATCGGTGCGTTGAAAACAAAAATGCTCCACTGATTTATTACAAAAGCCCGTATTAGCAACGTTATTTAGAAAAGACTGGACGTGGCCCTATTATATTCCAAGTTTTGAAGAGATTCAGTTGGGATACCGGGTTGCATTAAATTGAAAATATGATTTCTTTTTATTGTACAAATGAAAATTAATTTTGCTATCACTTTTTACTCAATTGATGCCAGTATTCTATGATACACAGAATTTGCGCTGAGAGTAAACTAAACTGATTTTAAATTTACAATTGACTTTTTAACTTCGTAGAGAACTGAGTAAGACGTTAAGACATTTTCTCAAGTTAACGCAACGGGGGCATTCCTACTTGGCGAATCGAATTTGCGTAACATTAATATTCATTTAGGGTGGCATTTGCCCTGTAAAGGTGAGCTGTGTCACCTCTAGACAATCACCAGTTGAAGGGTAGGTCACTTTGTAAAAAGACCATTATACTCAAACAGCTATATGTCAGCGTACGTCTTACAAAGTGTTCATTCCTGTGAGGCTGCGACTCCGACTGTACTTACTACACGACTGTCATCAAGAGACGACAGGAAATAAAATGCAAAAGACATCTTGTTCAGATGTTTCGTAAAGAAATTGTATTGATTTGTAAGCCGATGACCATTTTTAAACTCAATCGTAGTGCATTTTAGTATTTTTCATTAATAAGTAGGTAATATAATTATTAAAATTACATCATGAAAAATTTTCATTTATTATTTTTCTTTTACAAAAACGACTCAATTTATACATATTTTATGTAAACAGTTAATAATATTTCAAATTTGAAAAGGTAAGAGAATGAAGCAGTTATAGATAGAAGAGTTTTTGAATTGAAATTAATAAATAGTCGTTACAATGTTTTATCTGCCAGGGCAGCCGTTTATAAACGCGAAATCTACCGGAGTGATTTGTGATGTAACGCGAAAAGATGAAACAAAAATGACTCTTAGCACATAAATCTAGTAGCGACGAAAGCGAAGATTAGAACCTAGCAAGTGAAGCCAAAACTCGATATTGGGTGAATAATCGCCGCCACTACCGGCGCGGTAACCGGCCGGATGTGCCAGATTTATACCCGCGTACCCGGGTGTACCCGCCTGTGACCGGTCTGCCTGCACCCATTTATATGAACGTACCGTTGCGTCGCCGCGGCGTATCCGCACTGTCGTCGAGTCGCTGCTCTTCATAAAGCACCCGATACGTCGGCTCGCCTTGAGGGCCACAATTTATGGTGTGGAAACGTCATCGGACCCCGTGTTTGGGGATAAATCATATGTGTTTGCTTAGTGCATGAGACGTCTAAATTTCTCGGATGTATGCTTGAACTGCTATCATATTTATGATTTTGGGGGGACGTTATTTAGGGACCAAAGTTTTAAATATCAATGACCACAAAAAGACATTCAAATATAGCACTAATCGCTTTAGATTTAGCTCTGTTTCTGGAAAGGTTTTATACGTAAAAGTAGGTACTATATCCCATCAACCGACTTACCCTTTCACCATTGTTGAAGTTGGTGTAGGTACTGCGCTGGTCAAAAGTGAAATGACAGAATTCACATCTTCAAATTCTTACTATATATTATTACACTTTGTATGGCAATAGGCTATTGGTTAATTGGCAATTGGAGGTTTTTTTTTATTATTTAGTCATAGGCCTGCGTTTGCCTGCTATCCAATCATGTACGTAACTGATGAAACGTGGGAGTGTAATGCACTTCTCTGACTACCTCATCCGGGATTACAAGCGTGATGCTTTAGTTTATATTATAAAGCTTTGTAGAATTTGTGGCTTAACTCGCCATATTTCTTTACTGCTATAGCGAATATATATTAATTTTAAAATGTAGGGTATCGAATACATACATAAAAAAACATCTTACCAATTTTAGTATTTTCATTTTCATTCAATCCACACACCTTAAAACTATTTCACTCGCACGATATATTAATTAAAACAACAAAAACACACATGTATTACTGGTAAAAATAACATAACTATAGTACAATCTGATATCAGACTACTAAAGTACGGTCTGTAACAAGTAAATAACTAAATTATCTCTAATTAGCAAGAACAATCACTTCTCAATCTATCATAGCCTTTCTATTTCGTATCGGTGACGATTACCTTTTAACTACCGACACGAACATGTGACTGAGAGAATCCAAGCGTTTGAATTAAAAGTTTGTATACACAGGTAGCACAGAAACAATCAGCATACGATACAACACACAACAAAAGCCAGGAATTGGGTCAAATCCCTCAGGAGAAGGCGAAATTTACGACTTGCATTGTCAACTAAAATGCTTATGCAACTGATTTCAAAACAACAATAAAACGGCAGTAGCAAGTCAGGTATGTTTATGCGAAAGAAGATTTGCATGAAGTTTTAAGCTTTCACTTTTATTGTCGCAAATTAGAATAATAGGGCCGTTTGAAAACGATTTCGGTACTGCACCGCATTCTATGACTACTGTATTGAAGTGTCAATGCTCTTTAGAAAAGATTTAGATAACATTTATGTAATTTTTAATGATACTCGTCATAATATGTTAGATATAACGGAATAAATGTCGGATTTTCTTCCTAAAATCTGATCATATAATAAGATTATGTAATATAATAAGGTTCTTGATACTCGATAATTCCTTAAGACAATTAAATTGAGTTTTTTTATGAACTACCACTACTTATAGCTTTGTTTTACACAAAATTTTATTTTCATTTTAGATTATTTTATTCACAGATTACTTATATCTATTTATTGAAATTTGTAAGTCATTCCTTGTATATATATTGAAAACACGTAAGTACACACCTATATGACAATGTTGAAATCAACTGTGATCAAAGAACATGTAATTCCCAAAGAGGTGTTCAGTGGAATGTAATACACTGCTACGTTTCCCCAGTTACATTTACGTCCCACTATGGACTTCAATAATTTTGTAAAAGTATTAACAGACAATTTATGTTATTTATCTTTATTCTAGTTTAGTTGAAAAATATGTAATCATCTATGTTTTCATTGTCACTGCTCCTGAAAAGTATTCAAAAGCTCTTGCTATAAAGTTGGCTTGATGTAACGCCATCTATTCGGTTGAAGGAGTAACGTTTTGTGCCCCAACGTACAACTCTCTAAACATTAATACGAAGCGTTTTCACCCTCGCGCCACCCCTAGCGAGCTTCAGCGTGAACCATTTTCGGTGGGCGCCACTAACGCCATCTCTGGGATGGAGTTTGAACTTCCGAAAAAGCTCGTAGTTCAAGAATTCGCCGCTTTAACAGCGCCATCCACGAAGCTTTGAATGAAATGGAAAAGAACATTGGAAATGATTTTTAGTCATGTAAAGATAGAGTTGTTTTTCGGGTGTTAAGATTGCGGTTGCGTCAGACAGAGTATGCAAATTAACATGGCATTACATGGTAATTTATTTGAAACGAATGACCACTTTGCGGCGTAGTGCATCGAGCACTGAACGTTTATATGGGGACCCTGACCTTATATCGCGTCAATTTATAGCTTTGAGCCGTTAAACGCTCTTTTACGTAACAGCTGTTGTGTCTCGCGTGATAGCTTAGCATACTAACCTTGTTACACAAAGGACTTTCACCTGCCTTTTCAATTGTTTTGGAAAGTTAATAAGTGAGTTGTCTAGATTAGAGCTTTTTCTACCAAAACATGCAAATGAGCTAACATTGCATTGCTTACATTTCCACATTTCAATCATATAATGAATAAATTGGAGAATAACAATAGAACTCCAAATTGAAAGCTGAAAAGCTCCAGTTTACAATATGTGTAGAAATTTATGATAACGGTAAGCAAAAGCTAACTTAATGAGACTAACATTCAATAGTGCATACTTTTATGAACAACAGTAGCGACGAATTGAAATGCCAAGCTTTCATTGATTCAGTCTGGATTTAAAATAATTTAAATCCAATTTAAAATGTTGTATTATATAAGTTGTCGCTTAATTCAAAAGCCAAGAATTCAACGGAGCACGCTAGGGAAGTTTGGCATGAACATGATTGAGTTTCTCACATCTTATCATCTGTCGATCCGAGCCAATAAAGACGTGAACAGGTATTCCGTATTTATAAGGAGAAACAATATGTTATTTGTAAGCAGTAAGATTTATGAAGACGGCGCAGGTATAAGTAAAGACGCGTGTGCCTCGTACACTGCGCTGAGAAAAATAACAGGTTTAATGTCCAACGAAATATCCTTTTTCGTTTTACTATATTTGAGTTTTACATTTAACGGCATACATTAAAATTAATCGGTTCTTTTAATTCATACGCATCACGGTGCATTCTCTCGTACATCAGAGAAAACACAAGCAATAACTGTAAAATTCGTATCGTTAATATAAAACGAAAGGACACCGCTCGCTACCGTAATTGAAAAGATATAAATCAGTAAATTATCCAATAACAATATTTAAAGGGCGTAATGGCGCCATGAGTTGGCATCTCATTACAACAAATCATAAAACTGTCATATCCGATCATACTAATATATTTCGACCTTTATTCTCGAATAATCCTGGACAAGAGTGTTGTGTGATACTAGAAATGGTGCAAACGATATAAACATCGCAAGATAATGAACTGTTTCGCTCGCTCCGTCACCTGCTGCGTACGTGTTGACGCGACAACTACTTAAATTGGACATCTCCGCTGATACGAGCAGGCGGTTTGTCAGAAGCTTTTGCTAATGGCCTGCCGACAATCAATTAATATTGTTGCACGCGCCGTATTCAACTTACGGCGTGTTAATGACTGCTGACGATCAAAAACTTGATGGATGAAACCAAGAAATATAAACCGGCGTGGGTGCGTAGCGGCAATTAAAATAGCAAACCGCTAAAAGTGAAGGATGCAAAAAGTTATCGTGAAGGAAAGGAAAAATAGTGGTGCGAATGTTGTAGTCAGATATTACAATAATGGTATCGATTATAATTTGCGTGCGATCCGGCGAGAGATACGGGCGAGAGGCGACACGTAAGCGACAGGCTTCCCCAATCGGCGACGCGATCGGCGCTCGCGCAGCGCCGCACAATGCTATCGTCGCCTCGCGATCGCGGACATGCACTCTCCCGCCATTACGATTGGTGCTCGGACGCGCCTATGCTTCAGTGATTAGCTATTTTCAATATACTCTCTTTATTAGACTTGTTAAAATTTTACCTCGCATTCACAGAGCGAAGATCGTATTAACGAGAACTTTGGTAAAACTTTCAATACTATCACTAAAATGTTGAACGGAAATTTTTGAACGGTTGTTTAATATAAGTTACCACCGACAACGTTTAATGACAACTGTAAATGACAGGACCTGACAGTTAAACGCGAGCTATTGTCGTATGTCGCGCGATAATGTCTATTGAAATTTCCTTTTTCTACTTAGGTCACCTAATCAAGGATGAACTATTCTGTGTAATAATAAACTATGAACTGTCTATTGTAATCGAGTGACGTTTTTAATGTATTTTATTTGCGTCTAATTAAATTGTATATTTACTACAATTTCAATAGTGTTTCAATAAGCTCAAATTTAATAATATCTACCTACATAGAATTCAAGAATATATACAATAAATATATTATTAGAAACCAAATATTTAATAACTTTCCGTTCTGTATAGGTATAATATAAAGAGACAGTAATTAAGTAATATTACATTTACTGTGTCCCTTCTGGTTACATCTTTATTTCGCTTCCATTACAACTTTAATACTCGTATATATGTATTAATATAACGCTTTGGTACGGATAGGACAAGCCCAAGGTGCGCTTAGAGTAAGTTAGGTTAGTAGAAGATTAGGGAGAGCGATGGTGCTCAATAGCGGAGACCTATGTCCCGCAATTGACTGACTATATTCTAGTTCCTTGAGTATTCAATAATTTTAAAATTCACAAACTCCTAATAGCAAGGTACTAAATATCGATTACAATGTAGGTATGTATGTATAAATTTATACGATCACATCTTATTTCATTGTGGGATGTATAACTGGTGATACGTGGGGATGTACCTGCCATGCCTATACCTTCGGGGTAACAGTCGTGATGTTATGTTGTACAGTATCCCAGTTATCATATAGCAACAGAATTCTATTCCCATGGTCCGGTAAGTGGATACTTAATACGCACATTCAAAGGCCATAAAACGACATTCACCTTTACTTAATTCAAGTCACAAGAGAGTAAGTTAATTGCGCTACGCTTATCTTGATTATATATGTTTAGGAATGTTGCTGATCTTGAGAGTTTCGCAAAATACATCATGTTTTTTTTTACATGTAAGCACTTTAATACCTACACTAAGTTTCCGTAACCATAAACTACTCGTAAGTACTAACGGTATAGCTTAAATCTGTGTCAACATTAAAATGTTATAATGCCGTTTTCTGACTCCGTTACTTTTATAACTCAATAATAATAATGTTTCATGTGTGTATTAAAATACAATCTATCGACGATCTTTCTGTAATAGTTTATTAAGATAATGAGAAACAATATTTACAGTTTTATATAAAATACATATGAAAAAGATGTAAACGTAAATTCACGTCTAAAATTGTTTTCATCAGATACGGTTTCTTTCACCAGTTACGTTTACGTCCCACTATGAAACCACTAGTGATTATTAAAAAGGTACATTAGGAAAAATATCTATATTTTTTATCCTTTGTCTTTTATCTATATCTTTTATCCTTTTATCGTTCCACTGTTGGAACATGGGTATCTTATCAGAATGAGAAGGATAAGGCCATAGTCTGCCACGCTGGCCAAGTGCTAGTTGGTAGTGTTCACAAGCCTTCACAAGAATATTTTTTACGAACTTCAAGAAGTGCAGGTTTCTTAATGATGATTTCTTTCACTGTTATAGCAGGTGATGTTTAATTTTAAAAATTAAATTTTGTAACAAAGTGCGCGCCAGGATTAGAACCCGGGCCTCCGGACTAAGAGGTAAGAGGTATAACATCATATTAAATATATATAATATATAGTTTGCTGTCTTATTAGACATGCATATTTGTATATTTTGTATTAACATTATCATTTAAATCCATCATATATTTTAGCGTTTAACTTCAACCTAATATAAGATTTGACCTTAAAACATTCCAAGCGAATCTGGCCACCAAGTTCGCAACAGACGGAGCATTCAAAACACGGTCTCACGTAGTCGTAGGAATAGAATAGAAACGAATAGAAAGTCTTGGCACCTACCGCAGTTACTTCAACGAGAACAATGTCATTAATATTTAACAGAGAGATGACTATAAATCGATAATTGTGGCCTTATAGTAATCCTTGATAAAAGGTAATTGAAAATATAAAGCGTAATGCACTCGCACGTTCCACCAGTTAGGTACGTGTATGTCCCACTATGGAATAGGCGATAAGCCTATATGAAATATATAGCAATAGTGCGAAATAATAAATAGCCTTGACGGCCTCGTTGATCGTGTTGGTTGCAAGCGCCACTGCCGGTCGAGAGGACATAGGTTCGGATCCCGGGCCGGGGACTATTTTTTTTTATATAGGTATATGTATATTAGGGATTTTTTCTAACTTAGATTTTCTAGCAGAAATTTCCAATAGTGCCTCAGAGTCCAAATTTGTGCCCGGATAATGACAATAGGCTCAACACCTAATTCGATAATGGGACGTAAACGTAACTGGTGAAAGGTGAAAGTGTACTACAATCCTCTGTTTACATCTTCTGTTCTGGTCACAGTTTATAAAATGTGTTAAAATTCCGTTCAAATTTTATTCGTTTCACACACACTGCCTAAGTTTCACGTTTAGACCGTTGTCTTCGGTTAGATTGAAAAGATAACAGCCATAGACTACCGCGTTGGCCAAGTGCTCGATAGCAAACATCACACGATTTAACAAATCATGCAGAGATATAAGCCATTGAGATATCAGCACAACGATTTCCTTCGCCATTATACAAGGTAATTGAATAATGAAATGTATGTACATCATTCTGTAAAGTTAAAGATGTGCGCCAGGATTCGACACTCAGACTGTTGCTGTCGGGCGCCTGAATAAGAACCATTAAATTATAATTGCTGCACCGTACCGCATACCTATGATATAAATATACACAAGTTTGTTCAATTACATGATTGATCGCCTCTCTAATCATATCTGACCTAAATAACAATTGGTTACATTTCTCTCCCAATGGAAATACAGACAAAATCTTTTCAGTCGTGTGAAAGATTTGATCACTTACTACGTATATAAACGGACAAAAATCTTGATGATACGCATTTCACAACGGCACTTTAAGTGAATTCAATATTTCTAATACGCTGGAAATAACTTTATTGATTGGTATAAATGCCTCGATTATTATTGATATTATAATATAATAACACGAGGTCATTTGCGGTGTAGGCAGAAAGCATTGAATGCCACACATACGGACATCTGCTGAGCATCGTTTAGATGCATCAGTATGTTTATACACGGATACTGCTTTTAAAGACTTTTGCCACCTTAGTTTTAACAACAGTGATGATTAATTAAATAATTTTTTTTTTATATTATTATTAGTCAATAGTTTACTTCAATTTTATAAACGCTTATTACGACTTTACGCACAACAAAGCCTTGTAAGCTCCATACAAAAATATCGCAACTGAACTATAGTAAAAGAAGCGTCAATAACAGTCTCGTTTCCTCCATACACATGTCTCTCCAGCAGGTGGACGCGGATGCGGCTGTTGCAAATAGAAATTAGACGTTACCTATTGCACGATTGTAGCTGGATTGAGATGTGTTGATCGTTGAATATAAACTTAAACTATGTATATTATCGGACCTTTAGTACGTTTTAGAGTGACATGAGAACTGCATATGAAATATTCTTTCCTATTTTTATACTGACCCAGCATAATAAACAATATCTTCTCTCTAGAAAGTCGTACAGGGATTATTAGCTCTGATTAAATAATTTATATTCGATTGGGTTTGGTTTCAAATGCTTTCTTCATTTGTTTTGTAACTATAAAATTTATTTTATTAGTTTTTTATTTAATACTTTTTTATTTTTTTATTTTATTAGTTAATATTAAATTTATTTTGTCCCGATCATTTGGCTAATGAAAAAGTATTAAATAATACATTTTTCCTAAATCGAAAAGGATTAAACTACAATGAACGGCATAACTTCGGCCTTTGAATATTGGACGATATTTCACTTGCCGTTTCATATTTTACGTTTAAGGAGTCGCAACTCAATGACACAAAAAGTTGAGCCGATTACTTAGTACAGCTATGTTTCATACTTAATTTAATTTATGAACTTTTAACGTATCACTTACACAAATGCCGCTGTAATGCAGTAATAACTCATTGTAGTATTACTAAATGCACTGTGCAATAATAAATTGGATATGTAAACGGTTTTACTTTTTACACATGTCTCATTTAAAACAAAATGTAATATTTCATTTAAATTACGATAAAAAAACACTTTTTTAACATCACTAAATTGGTTTCATAACAATGTAGTTTACCATACGATTGTCGCGAAACCCTTTCGATACAAATAATATTCTCAGAGTCCATAGCACATGTTTTACTTACTTTGCTATTTATATTTCGCGCACACTACAAAACTTGTTTCCGTATCACGTCCATGCATAAACAAGCTCAGATTTCTTCACAATTCAAACAAACTAACGCCAATCAAATGCATCCGGTCCAACAAATCGTGTCTCAGCCTAACAACGAGACGAGCGGTCGAAACGTCAATCTAACACGAAAGCTTGCAACGAGGTGTTTAATGATGCAATAATTTGCATAGCGGCCCGTTCCACTGAAATCTTGGTCTATTCTCACGTCTGTCTCCTCGCCCATCCGCACCTTCCTTTTAAAGCCACTCTTGTTATGTGCGCGTACATGTGCTAAATATCGCACTCGGCCGGCCACCGTCGTTCTTTTTTAAGCGTTCACCGTGCAGAAGAATGCAATTGATTTGCATTCTAATAGCTCTAGCGCGACTGGATAAAGTCAATTGCTACTTAACTCACCATTTAATTTGCGCCGGACGTTTATAGTCTGTTAAGCAGCGAAATGATTACCTGAAAAGGAAGAAAATCGCTTTATTATACGATACACTAGCGTCATAAAAGTCAGGTGAATGCGAAAGTAATCATTAAAAAAGCACAAATTGAAAATGAAAAACGTGTCGAATCGATGAAGTGGGCGCCCCACGAAAGTGTCGGGTCGCCGTTCGGTTCAGAGCGCGCGGGCCGCCCGCTAAACCTCGGCGCACAATCTGACATTTATGAGTGCCATAAAAACGCTCAAGTAGTGACTTTTACTACTTGTTTAGTGAACATAAATGTCTTTGCCTTACCCGCGCTCAACGTCCTCCGTATTTAAAAGCGCACAGTTTCGTGCAATGTTTTTGCCCCTTTTGCCTCTTTTTATTTACTGTTACAGTACTGTTATGCAACTGTATAATGCTTTGGTTACTTTTCAGCGGCGATTTATCGTTGTCGTCTTTTGTCTTTATTTCGCTGCGAGTACACGCTGGTTTTAGTTTTATTTTTAACGCGTATTTCCTTTTATTTAAAACGATGCGAAATTATAATACGTAGGTACATATTACATAGCACGGGAAAAATACAGTTGGGTATAAATAGTAAATCTTTATATTTGTTCCGAATGAATTACAAGAGTTGTGAGTCAAAATAATATATTATGACCACGTACCATGAGATCCGTTAGCGGAAGTCAACGTACGTTATCGTGATGTTATTTACACTTGTCATAAGTGTAATTAGGCGTCTACGTATTTATTATTCAAGTCGTAATAATTTATTAAGTTTAGACATATTTTTTACTTCAAGACCCATTCGTTTAATGCAGGCAGCTAAGCACGGGGCTCGATCTGTATTAAACGTGAATGATATTTTAGTAATTTTATACAGATTATAATTCTTATTCGTATGTTATGAATTGAACTTGTTTTTAGGAAGATAAATGGTTGAAAAAATGGTATTGCTTTCATTTCAATTGTCAAAATATCGTTTATTTCCATATTATAATATAATATACTTAAGTGTCTTATATATTCAATTTAAATATCTTCTAGAAAGAGCAGAAAATTGTGCATTTTTTAAAGTAATATGATGTAATGAAATCAGTTGTTTTTGTCATTGTCAGACGACTAGCATGTCATAAAATAGACGCTATAGTAAGGGTGGAGTTGTCTTACAAAGTCATTGAATCTTTCGCATAGGGTTTTAATACGTTCTTTTTACGTCTATATTCCGTACAGCCACTTAATCGGTTTCTGGAATAAGGTTAAGGGTCGACGTATACAATTGCTTCCTTGTTCGTGCACCTAGTTAACTTATTTGAGATTGACCTCAGGAAAACAAGATCGAAGCTAATAAAGCGAGAGAGTAGAGCAGCCACATATTAACTAACCTTAAATTTTCGAAATGGACACGTGTTTCCACTGAGCATGAGAAGATAGCTTTTTATACATTTTAAAATATGAAATTTTCTGATTCTAACTGAATAATTAGAAATGTATTGCAATATTCAAGTTAAGATAAGTACAGTGCAATAATATGGGATTCGTTTCCTGACAGTTCAAAAGTGTATAAAGACGGAAGCAAGCGTTATACGTTTTAGTGCTCAAATTTCCTGTCTATACCTACTGCCTAGGTTTGCGATTCCGACTCGTACATTCAATCGCATGTTTCGTATTCTAGGTCCGTCTTGTAACGATGTTGTATAAGTATTAACACTGTCACGAGTGTGTGTGTGGTCTATGACAGCATACGATTTCGTGGAATGCCAATTTTCGTTCGAATCGATAACAATCAAGTATCGCTCTTTATCTCTATACGCAAATATTTCGGTAGTTTTAACCCATATGGACTGGGATACTTAAACTAGGAGACTTACCCACTGGGATTAAGCAGTTTCCGAAACCGGTGTGTATGTATATGAATGAAGAGAGTGATGAATGTGGAAGAGGCGAGGCAGGTCCGTAGTGATTGAGGTATTTGGCACTCAATGCTCTCTGCCTACCTCGTGAGGGACCTGGAGTGAAGATATGTGTGAAAACTGAATGTACTACAATCCACTGCTTACCACTTCCGGAATCACAGACGTGATGTTACGTTTAGTACGTTGTATCCACATACGAAGTGTAACTATTTCTGTATTTATAAGTCACTTAGTCAGATAAATGTGTAACTTAAATACAACAGTAATTTATCCTTTATCAATATTTATATTCTAAGTATATGTATATGCACGTGCATGCTGCCTCCTCAGAGGAATTGAAATTCTGATAAAGTTCAAAAAGAATCAAGCAATGGACATAAACCTAGAATTGACAATGCGATAAATTTGCCCAATGCATTGTTCTAAGTGTGGTCCAAAATTACAAAATCTACGCTGGATAACAAATATTGTCAATTTAAATTTTTCTTTCTCAACAATATAATCTTTGTGGAAATTATTATACACATAAATGATTATAATCGGTGTCAAAAGCAATTCGATGGGAAAATAATAGGTAGGTATATTTGGCATGTGCATTACTCATGTGAGTATTAAACTCATTCGTGTATTAAAATTAAAATATTTCTTTGTCGTGGGTTTTATGACTGTGTTAATAATAGGATACTTATTATGTATTTACAACTAAAAGTTTAACAGCGTCCTTAAGTTCGAAGTGTAAGTCTGACTTCTCTAACAAATCTACGTGTTTCATTGATATACGAGAACTAGGTATTATTAGCTCTATTGGAATCTATTGGTTTAGGTTTTACTTAATATTAGTCGATACCGAATAAGTGGGGATAATTGTAATTCTCAATATTATCATTATCATCACTCCAGGGCTGACGGTGTAGGCAGAAAGCATCCAACCAAGCGAATGCCAAATACTTCTATTCTTATAGACTTGAAGTAAACGCACTCATATTCCGTACGTATTCCGGGTTTGAAAACTTCTGACAGCCCCAGCAGCAAATACTGTTAATAATAAAAATGTAGGTATGTAAGCTTTTCCAAATTCACAAAAGCGATGTTGCAGCTGTAACAAGGATGAGCATGCAAGGAGGTCACCGAAAATGGCGTCCTAATTACTATTCTCAACGAGCTCTTGTTTATTTCCCAGTCCAAAAGAAAGTCCTTCTGCATACCATAGTTATACATTCGTCCGCCAAACCATACCTTGTTTTCGCTACAAATTAGACAATTAGGAGGCGGGTTGTGCCGCTGAATCTATTCAATTAAAGCTGAGTACGCGCCGGTCACCTACCGCCGCGATTTTTAATCGTATGTATTCATCGTGCGAATCGCGTTGACACATCGCATATCAATGTGTCGGGCGAATTGATGGAAAAAAAGACGACGCGTGTCAATGAGGAGCTGTGTGGCGGTGGGCGTGCGCGAAATCAAGCGTCAGTTTTGCGATTTGCGAACGCTTGTAGATTAGATTATTGTGACGTAAACGTGTGTTTGTAATTTGACTTCTTTTTTATTAAAAATGATTCGTATGATGTACGATATAAATCGCACTAAACATAATGTGAGCCGTTTGTGGTCAAGGTTTCGGACAGCTGTGTGTGTACCTATATTAATTCACAAGTTTTATTTTAATGTGACGCTGAATTCTAAGCTCGTTAATTTCGTGTGCGAGATTGCCATAACATTTTTAAGTTAACTAATTTTTATTTCGGAGACATTTATCATCACTTATTTAAAAATTAAGGCGTAATGTTTATTTAAAAGATAACATGTAGTAATAAAATATGGTATATGAACATAACGATTCTCAGATTTCGAAATTGTCGTCAATACAAGACATGAACGCCGGTAGTCTGTATGAGTCAGACCACCTATTCTAATCCTCGTTATAACACCCACTGAACTGTGCTCAATAGAGACTCTACCCACGTCTACGAGTTACCAAAAGTTATGTGATGTATTCCGTTACCTAATCGGCCCGGTTATGTTTATCTTACACCCATACACTTATAAGGTAATTCACGACACGCCTGTGCAACTTTTTGTTTATTTAAGTTATTCGTTATCGGCCCGTAATCCATCATGTAACATCAAATATAAATGTTACATCGCGCCTGAAATCCCCCAAGAGGTAGGCAGAAAAATGTTACGTTTAGGTACATCCTACTATGAATAGGGGCAAGCCTATTGCCATACATCACGCTCATTTCCTGACTCCGAGCCACACTCCACTCCACACCGTTTGTAGACTACGCAATCGGTTTGCAGTTTCAATGCAGTCAACCAAAAAATTGCACCCTGAAACTAATTTTGCATCTATCGTGCAGTTTTTATAGACGCTGTCAAGCTCATGTTATTAAAGAAAATAAAACTCATTTCCGTCATAAATATGATTGGTCAATTTACATACTCAGTTACATTCATATCTATTGCTTCCTAACTGACGTAGGTAGTGATAGAAAAACTGCGTTTGCTTACAAAAAAACACCTTTCAGTGAGTTTTGTTTTTATGCGTCTCCTCTATTCAATCCGCAGTTGATTAAACACAAACCAAGTAAAAATAGACTCTATATATAAAGGTATAAGTGCTATTGTTGTACACTTTACGCAATCGATGTTGACGCGCCGCGAAGCATGAACCACGCGACGTTTGATGCTGATGTATGGCCCAGACGCGACACATGCTTGATATTAGTTCAAATTAATGTACTAAAAACAATACGAGACTACACATAGGTCGAGTTGAACTATTTGAGACAATTTGTTTGTATAATTTGTACGATATAATTGATTTAACGTAACGCCCGTGGTACATTTCCAAGTTCCAAAAGTGCTGTTTATATCACTTTCTTGAAATACGGGGAGGGTAAGCCTTTAGCCATATTATTATGTCGAGTACAAATTCAGATTCCGAGCCAATACTAGAAATTTTAGGTTTAAAGATCCAGTTTTCGGGATCCGGGAACAACTCGACCATCAAGACAGTAATTTTTTCAGAAACTTATTTATTCCACAAATATACATATAGGTACGTATATTATTATATTCAAATGTTGTTATAAACTGAAAAACGTAAGACTGTATTAAAATGAGCACCCATAAATTAAGCACACAGACAGAATAATTACTTATATGTGCATTCTTAACTTGATATTATTTAATTATAAATAATTGTGACATTAATATACCAAAAATTTAATAACAATTAATAATTTACGCAGCCGGTTTATAATGAATATTTATTAAAATTTCTCATTATTATTCACATAAGGCATTTCCGGGCTACAATCAACCACTTATGTATACCTTATAGGGCCAAACGTAATCTTCACAAGCTTCTGTGTGAACTTAGCGTGTTCACTTCTCATTACCTGTTGAGTTTTTTATTTAAACTTAGCGAATGCTATTAAGAGATGACAGAAGATTGCCATCGACAATTAGTTCATTGCTTTAGCCTTATTATGGGTAGCCTGGATTTTTCGTCATGACAGGGTTCTGTATACGTTAAAAATTGTTTTAGTTAAAGCCGTTTGTGTCTGTTGTATCGCAATAGACGCACTCCCATTCATTGGAACCTATGACATAATTGGTGAAAATCTACAGCTGCATTTCTCTGTCTGCCCCTTTGAGGAAATACAGGTGTTGTGTTATGTTATATTAATGTTTCTATACGTATTATCTGACAATTATTACTCAAATATGTGTTGTAATTATATGTTTTATATTTATATACCTAGACTGCCTCGTTGGTCGTGTTGATTGCAAGTGCGACTGACGATCAGGAGGTCCTGGGTTCGATTCCCGGGTCGGGCACTATAGAAT
>DWTO01001007.1:0-17841 GCA_018244755.1 Jemadia pseudognetus
ACCTGACGTGCCACTTCAACTTAATGATTGAGTCAGGTCTGGAAGGAAGGAGATATTAAGCCCTCTCCATCCATGTTCTCCATCCAGTCCGTACTGTAGGGGAGCTGGCACGAAATATAGTGAGTAATTAAGAACATTGAAAATTTCCGCAATAAACTAACGAAGTAAATAAACAATATAGAATAGATATCACACCGTCTGCCTATAGATACCATACCGTGGATGACAGACGCTACTCCGCTGGATATATTATTTAATACCTATTGTCTGCGAGTGATCGAGCCGTCTCCTTCGGGGCCGAGGTGAATGGCGGACCTATTCTTAATATAAGAGCAATCATTTACCACCACGCGTCAGTTTTATTGTTGTTAGTTTACGTGTCATACATGTGCAATAATACTGTATTATGTTTCCAATGATGTAATAATAATGCAATTGATTCTCGGAAATACGACAACGCGATCCGGACAGGACAGTCAGACCAATGACAACGATAGATAATGGCTACATCGGCCTATACTTTTCTAAACATTTATATACCAATCATTTTCGACTAGAACATGTGAGAAGCAACACAACAGTAAACAAAAGATAAAATTAGGGCCAGCTTTAGAAGACACTCGGGATTACGTGAAGCCAAAGATAAAGTCAGAAAAAGAAAAGGAGATGCTGTAATCTAACCTCTTATTACATGGGAGTTACGAGTATAACACAACACGTAATACTCTCACTTTCAGTGAGAGTATTACGTGTACTACCTCTTCGAGGAAATATGGGCGTGATGTTATGTTATACTGTATCGCAAATCTAAGTACACTGACGTAATATTAATGTATATTTGTATAATGTTATTGAAGGCACTCCTCAGAATAAGCCTGGCTATGAATCTTGTAAGGGCGGAACCCTTTCACTGCACATTCAATTAACCGACACGCAGCAGGCGCGGTGGGAAAAATCACACCGCTACCAAAATACCAAGCTTCTATGAAAAGCAATTGCCGTGTATAGGGGTCTATCAAAATAACATTGTGATTGAGGGTTCAGGGGAACTTTCGCACAAAACAAGTGGTCATTGTTGGTAATTCTCAAAAGGGAATCGTGTTGTGGGACCTTTAAAAAGAACAAACAAAAATCCGAAAATCTATGCCCTATGTCGTATGAGAAAAACCGCCACTTGAAAAGTACAAACGACAATATAAACATACTAGGTTTGTTGAGCTTGAATAAAAAACGTGCAAAAAAAATGTATACACATAACGTAAATTAAAGTGGAATAAAATGTATTATGTCTGTTATTATATCGCCACGCTAGGTCTCTTAGGGGATAGACATAGAAACTCGAGTGCCAAATATCTCCATTATCTTAATCGTGAGATTTTTCTACTATATCCGTTACTGTCCTTATAGAAAATAGTATAATAAAGTGCTTTAAATGGGCCACACGTACGCTAACCCTGCCTCGCGCTGACCTCCTACAGTTCGCGTCGCCGAGCCGCAGCCAACAATGCGTCTCATCTCGCAGCGGCTCTGCGTAGGTGTTGTTTCGCCTTTATATCCCATTCAAGACAGTTCCAGTGCCAACAACGACATAAGTCGCTGCCAACTACATATTAAACTTCAAAATGTTCATGTCAAGGACCCACCCTGCAATTAAACGATATTTCTCCATACATTTGCTGAAGGAGAAAAGGTTAATGTTGGAAACGTTTCACGCTGAATGCCTGAGAAACATTAGAGACCCTTGGGACGTGTCCGAATACCTTGAAAGTTAAAATCTGCGGCCTGACCGGTGGCCACGAAAACTGTTGACGTGTTAGCTTTGTGCTGTAAGTGGAAATGTAACTGAATCAAGTCAAACCGTGAACCAAGTCAGACAGTCAAATAAGCGGTGTTGACAGTATACGATAATATGTAGTCACGCCACAGTTATAACTGGGTAAGCAGATACTAACGATTGCCACATATCTCTATGCATACAGACTAGACGCCCGTACTCTAGATTCATCACTCTCTTCACACATGCGCGCCGGCTTTGAGTATTCTTACTGCCTAATCAGTAATCGATGGAGTTAATCACAACAAATCAATAGTTTTGATAAAAAAGCAACAACTTATTTTCATAGTATTTGATCATTAAGACGATTAGCGTACGGCGGCGCGCACCGCCGTCGCGACGCTGTGTGGAGCCTTGTGATAATAATCGCCTGTTTTATTTCATGCACCTGTCACCTCCTGTGACGTCCTTCTAATGGAACGAGTACAAAACTTTTACTATGTCCATGCTTTGACAAAAAGTGCACTCTAAAGTAATCTACGCTGAAATCATGAATACGATTCGCGAACAAGTTGCGAACACAATTGCCATTGGGTTGCGTATGGTGTGGCCACGCGTAGGCGAGCTGAGCCTTCATTCGCATAGTTGCGAACAGTTGGTCCGAATGTTTAATTGCGCCAACCTTGCGACAGACCACGCGCAAGGTGTGACGTCATACGCGTTTCTACACACGTCATCTTCAATTCCTACATTTCTGACACAAAACTGACTTCACATTGGATCCGGGTTAATTACATTTATATATTTTCTAAATTATTCAAGACCCGGTCACAATGTCAGGTACATCAATGTGGGCACTAACACTCGAGTTTGCCCTGCTATTACTCGTATGCTTAATTTAAGTAAGTCTCACTCACAGTACCAATACATACGGCATTTGCAATATAATGTAACTACATATACTCGTACCTACATAATTAAAAAAAGAGAAACATTTGGCATTCGGTAACCTCTGCCTACCCCATGACGTACCCGCTGAAATCAAACTAACTATAAATAGTTATAAAGTAACTGGAACGTTAAATTTGGCATGTACCACAAATCTGCAATGATGTCTTCTTAAAGTAACTCCGTCTGCATCGACTTCGAGCCGCGGTGTCGTGTAGAGCTTGCAGTGCGGATATGTAACCAGACTCATACGGAAATACAGACGTTACAAGCTTCAACTTTCGATTTTTGAGTGCTTTAAGAGTATATTGTCCTCATTAGATACAGTCGTTTAATGTATAGCCGTATTATAATCACGTGTTTTAACTCATTCCCTCTTTCGAAATCTGGAAAATGTTAGCAAGGCACTGATATTAAATTGTCTATGTACAACAATCTTGGCCATATCATTTACAATAAGTACGTTTAAGGAAATAAAAATAGTGAATAATAAAGTAATCAGTTCATTGATTGCACTCATTGGATGTTGATAACTATGATATTAATTTATGATATTCCAGATTTAGCTCTAGTCACATTAGAAAGGAAAGTTTCGCCTGAATTGAAAGATATCAAACTTATATATCTTATAGTATATGTATATATATGTAGAGTTCAATTGAATGTACACTGAAGTAAAGCTTTCATACCACAACAAAAAGTTCTCTTCACTTCATTATCCTTCCTCCGAAACAGCAACGTTCCTTGTTAATGGTTATGTAGTCTTTACTGAACCAAAATGGAAAAGTATGTACGTAGGATATAAATACTGAAGCCAAATGGAGAAGTCTATTTACAACTTTTCTCATTGACAGGCAAGATTACCGAAGGCAATATAGCTCAATAAGATGACGCGAGGCGAGCGGGAGGTCCGACTGACTGACTGCGTGACTCGGCGCTGTTCCGGCGTCACACGGCGGTGACTGACTGACTGCGTGACTCGGCGCTCTTCACAATAAACACGTCTCTCGCATCGTTAATCAACAATACACCTTCAGGAGCCGATGAAACAGCCTAACCGTAGTTTAACTTGAGACGGATATGTATTTATCTTATTTATGTATGAAAAGGTCTCGTTGCGACATTGAAGTTTCATTTTAGGATGTATTAGGACTAGGGGTAAAAAATATACCTACTATACAAAGATCTACGGCAATAAAATGTTTGTTCGACGTGTAATGGATAACGGTTTTTTTTGTCTAATCAATAGAAACATTTTTAATTACAGTATATTATTTAGATATGTTTTTTCATTGAAAGCTTAGTTCAGATTTAGTAACAAAAGTCCCATCAATGTTACCCCTGTATTCTGTTATATTCCTGACAGCCACTAATAAACATTAAATCATAGTTTTAGCGTTTAAAATAAGCCGTCCTTAACCATAAGTCAACTGCTCTGTAGCTCATGGTGTTAACGGCCTGTCCAAAACAATACCTTACCTTGACAAGGTATGGGGTGGAGGAGGTCGCCGGGAGTAAGTGGGGGATGATAATTAATTACTTCAAGAGTGGCAGGTGCACAATGACGGGAAACTGGTGGCAGTGACGGAGCAGGATTTTTATTGATCTCGGAAAACCTGGAAGCATCATGTTGTTTTACGAAATAAAAAATTAACTTAAACACATATATATTAAAACATATATATTCTTAGTAGAATTAAACTAGCTTAAGCTTATGAAACAGAAACTATAGTTGGTGTTGAAAAGAGTTTAGTAATAGACAAGTGGTTCAGATAGAGGCCTCTTAATGTGGGGTTTCGATTATTTGATACTATGTACGGACTTTCCAACGTTGTGTATTTCTATAATAGAGTACCTATACTTAGTTTTTCCAGCGAAGAAAACCGTGTGAAAGCCAACATTCCGCGTGAACATTCACATTGTGCGTAGAAACCTGTGTCCAGTAATGATATGGTAAATGTTTTAAAGATAAGGATTGATCTTGAAAAATGAAACTTAATATTTCACATAAATTTAACCTGTAAATGTATGTGATTAATCGTGTACTTATACTTTCACCAACGTATAGCTCATTATATTTCCCTTTCAACACGGTTTCAAAATGGACAATACTCGACGCATGAGTGCCCATACCATCGCAATATGGCGAATGTTACCTGAAAATCCGAATTAAATCATATTTGGACGAGGAAACAATGCCAGATACGCTCCACAGCGGAAACCTGTGTGGTCTCACGCGCACAGCTATAAACAAGCAAACCTCTACTCTAACGTGTGCAAACACGGCTTAATTTACAATGGCAATGCCAAAAAGCTTTAATACAGCACTGGTAAATCAGGATTTAGCACTGCAAACTAAAATCAACTTTAATTAGTAATCGTAAAGTTCATTTTGCAGTGATAACAACAGAGGCATTAAATACTGACCGGCGCGATGATCATGTTTTGGAAATGGAATATAATTCGAATTGTCACCTGTATGTGCGCACATTCGAAATTCAACTATAAATTCGACAATTTACAGTTGCTTTTACAATAACATATGTGTTTCGAACTGTGATTGAAAGCCAAGAACTTCGATATTGGAATGAGTATCCTAACGTGTTGTGTTAAAGCTGTTGTTTGCGTGTTAAAAAAAAGTGTTGTTATAAAACAATGAGTGGATATTCGCAGGTGCAACAGTGCGGAAGGCACGACAAGCGGCCGATTTCGCACACAGTATGGCGGACTTTCCGTTTCCGGTAGCGATTACGCGGTGACTTATGCATGGCTGTTGGACAGATAACAGGTTCGGGTTTGATGGTTTTGTGTACAATGGTGCTGTATTTATGGGGATTCGAACGAAATATGGTTGTATCGTTTGACTCTGTTTGTAGCTTTTGTGTTAGGAGTAAATAAAAGGTTTAGTACATAGCATTGTAACTCAAAGATGACATTTGTTAAGTTGAATATCTTGGAAACCTTTACATTAAAATGCATATCATGGAAGCTTCAGGGAATCATATGTAGGTATTTAAACTGTTTATATCGCTATTTTACAGCAGGTTTGGAAGATTACAAACTTTGTGAGTAAATATTTGTTACATATTAAGACAGTATATTTTAAACATGTTTATTATTTTAATCATTATCGGTGATTTCATTATTTCTAAATACCAGTACCTACCTCATTCAGCCCTTCTGTGATGCAACAGACGCTGGCTTCAAACACTGACTAATTATGAGACTTAAAGACGATCACCTGAGACTCTTCAAGAAAAGCGAAAAGGGGGCGCTGCTTCAAAGACCGCAACGCCCTGGTCACTCCACGGGTGCTGCAAATGTTCTTGGGCAACGCTTATTGCTCACAATCAGGTACGCAGTGTGCTGTTTGCTGAGTACATATACAAAAAAAACGAAATAAATCATCATGTACATGTTCAGGAAGTCGCTTTGTAACATTATGCTTACAATGTCCTTGTGATAATGAATGGGTTCACTAACGACGAATAAATGGTGATCAGTGCAAATGCAAGTTCCTTCCTCGCCCTTGATAAGTAATTGACAGTGTCACGTGTCCCGGCTGCGGACCCTTGCGTCACGTGACTTATGTGCTTTTCCTTCCGCTGCACTACAGCTAGCTGGGTGCTTTAAGTATAACTCGTTGTAATTAACTAGGCATTTCAACGCGAGGTAGAGACGTGCCGAAGCCGAGAGCGGTAGGCATTAATCGGAAAAGTCAGATTGCGGGAGGGAAAGCGCGTTCCTCGCAAGTGCCAAGTCGATGTCTGCGTTTTGGACGCCTACGTTGCTACAGTTGAACGTAGCCATGATCTAATTATTATGTCTCGAGGGTAAATAATAATGCGTGTGAGCCATATTTTTTAAAATATAATTATCATTTTATTAACAGTAGTGCTTTTCAAACCACTCGCTCTCAATTCAAACTTGATATTGAAAAACAAAATGAATTTAATTTTATATAGGTACTCTACGTTACCTTGCCCTTCATACTATCATATACTCGACAGTAAAATTGATTTGAGTCACTATCTAGAGCAGTTCTGTGATTTTTTGTATACTAGTAACCCCAAAGGTTTTATTGACAAGGTCACGTGTCGGAACTGGAAGCGAGCCCCTCGTAGCGAGACTTATGCGCGTTTCCTTCCGGTGCGCAGCGATCCAAGATCTTGAGGCAGTAATGCAAGAATGTATATATAGTTTAATTGGGTCACGATGTATAAAAATAGATATATGTACAAGTATATATTTAATGTTAGTGAGAGCCCAGCTGGTTAGAACTCAGTTTTTGCTTCAGGAGGTCCGGGGTTCAAATTCTAGTACTCACTCGTCATAGAATGTAACCGTGCGTACATACCGGCTAGTGTTAGTCACAAGCACGTCACTGGGGCTTGACATTTATCTAATCTTAC
Source organism: Jemadia pseudognetus (assembly GCA_018244755.1). Taxonomy (NCBI): domain Eukaryota; kingdom Metazoa; phylum Arthropoda; class Insecta; order Lepidoptera; family Hesperiidae; genus Jemadia; species Jemadia pseudognetus. The sequence goes on from DWTO01001007.1 coordinate 7,135, forward strand.
GTACAAACCTTACGCCCATTCGCTCGTGCAGCATATTTTTCTCGTTGACATTAAGGTAGTCGAAGTTTGTATCCAAGAGTCGTTAATAGTAGTTAGTTCATAGCTACTCCGACACTGAATACAAAATAGGTACTCTGTTAAATTCTTGTGCGTCTACCAATCACAACCTGATACGTAATGCAAATAGAAAAAAAAACATATTGTCTTGTGATAAGCGTGTGCAGATGAAATCAAAGGGTTCGTGTTTGACCAGCATAAAGCTGTTTACACCGGCGGCAGTTACATCCATCAAATTGCGCTTTTAAAATTGTTTCTCGGTAAAGAAAGTACAAATCTCTCGTACGATTCAACAACGGCGTTGATGTACTGAAAGTGTAATAACGACTCCTGCTGATGGCTCCGACGATAGCTTTACACCCATCAGCGCCGGACGTCGCCAGGCGCGGTCTATGATCTACGTCCTTGTCACGTCCATGATTTGTATTTAAATAGCACTAAAGTTCACTGCAAAAACACCACATATAACATTTTGATTAGATTTCCGTTTGCTAAGTTAACCTTTTCATGTGTTGGGCATTTCGAAGGTTGTGCTATCTGAGACGTCTTCCAATTCCTCGGTGGCTGTTTCATATGAGCTATCCCAGATTAACGGACAACCCTTTTATGCTAAAGACTGAGCCGTAGCTAATTATCATTCGAACACCAGTAGGCACTCATTCACAGTTACAGCAGCGTTGTTAATAACATTACATTTTGAAAAATCGTTTCATTTTGTTTCATTCGACATGTACCCAGCTCTGTATGAATCCAGACCATCATGAGCCCGTCTCAGTGCGTTGCTGAACTTGGCCCGTAACTCCCACGCTGGTCACGCGGGCTGGTGATCTTCGCGCACAGCTTCTCGTACCGCTTGTGCTGCTGTCCGCAAGCGGCCAGGGCGCGACGATATGCTTAGACTGGCCGCGCTTCCTTTACAAATAGCGCTAACAGATGTCGATAGTCCTCGACGTAGGTACTATCAAGTTTGGTACAGCTATGTCAAAAGACAGGACTAACGCCCGTGAGTCAGCCTGATAAAAAAGTACTATTAATCGTCGCACGGCACGCAAAAAGATATAATCTCCAATCTCCAATTAGCGTCCGTCTGCGCGCAATGAAATAATTGCATGTTTCGCTTCGGAGATTATGAGATGACGCACACAGTTGTGGAAAGCGACGGTGAGGGACAACGAGTATCATTATTGCATTTATGTCTTATACCTAACGTTGTCAATAATTTTACACTGAATTTATAATAATTATATTGTGTTGTACTTAAATCTTTCTACTATAAAGTTATATGCTTACTACTGAGAATAAAACTGAAGTTAAACAATAACTCAAAATAATCATGAGTTACACGATAGATTATAATTTCTTTAGCTAGTTAGAGTTTCAGAAGTGACACGAGTTTTACACTAGAACGGGAACTAGCTTATTTAGATGAAGTAACTCCTGGCTGGAGCTAATCTTTAGCCATAAATCATTGTAGTGTTTAGTGGTTGTCTACTTCTAAAAAAATCTGTCAAATATGATTCCCTCACACGAGTAAATGTATTGAAAGCGCGCATTCTGCCCGTTCGCTCGCGATGACAACGCAATGACTGGAAACGTCACGTAGGAGTCGCTGCCCCATAACTTAAGCTCCCCTTCCAATATCTATCGCTAGTTTAATAAAAATTCATACTTCATACTGATTAATGTCATTTAGGTTCAATTTGCTTTACAATCAATATATATTTGTTTGAGGAAGACCCACGCGCTCTTTGTAATGAAACGTTGGTTAATGTACCTACTTATATAAAACGTTTTATGCATGAGATGTCTTTAATCATATTGATCCTAACATTTTATTTCACAATCTTATTTCATATTACAATTCCAAGTCGATGAAAAAATTCTCATCAGTAAATTGCTTAATTTTAAGCAGTAATAAATGCGCTTAAATTATGATTTCCTTAGCTATTTATTTAACTATATTTCATATTAAATATACAGCAGTAACACGGAACTGACTTATGCACGAATTTAACATAATATTAATGGCAAGAAATATAAATATATATACTTCCATAGATTTAAATAACAATAATTTTAAAATTACTAAATTTGAAGATTACTTTACATATATGGTGGGGTTCCTGAATTCTAAATAATGATAATAATAGCTTTCTTAAAACATAATAGCAATAAGACATGGCTGTTCATTTTTTATTTGATAAAATTCTTCTATATTGTTCCACTTTACCGTAGTCAAATTGTCGCTGACAGTAAAGTTTTCACTTATTCATTGTCGTGTGACGCATCACCCGATCCATTCATTGCACGCAACTAACCAGCCGTGTCGTGCCCATGTCGTGCCCGTGTCGTGCTCGTGTCGTGTCCGCAACAGTTGAACTGCGCTTCCACTTTCCAGTCGGAAGGTTGCACCCTGTCGATGACACTCACGTCCGCTGATTGTACGCTATGCAGCTAACAGAAGTGTCTTTCTTATTGTTAATAGAAATATCAGTTAGTAATTTAAAGCGAGCTTATGTTTATTACCACATAGTCTAATAACACAAAAATTATTCTAAATTACCCACACAAAAGTCCTTGACAACTTAAGGTTCGTATAAGTTGGTATAAGTTGAACTACTCCAAACCGTCTATAACCGTTGATACCCAATCGTAGAGAGTTAAGATTGTTATGGTACGTTCATATTGTACCTTGTGCCTTGTACCTAGTACCTACACTACCTACCGCGTCTTGTTACATCACGCTACGTCGACGGTAAATGTTTTCATCAAGTCTTACGCCATCCAAGGCAAACTGGAAGAAAACCCATATTATTCAAATTCAAATTTCATTTATTCAAAATTGGTTCAATAGAACACTTTTTGTACGTCAAAATGAAACTACCACCGCTTCGGAAAATGCTTTGCTATGGAGAAGAAGCGGCGCAAGAAACTCCATAGGTGTGCTATTGCATCTTTTATATATATTTTAAGTTATATGTAACTTAAAATATAAGCTACATAATTATTGTGGAGCTGGGTTACATCACACCAAGCATGTTTATCATTTAAATAATCATTTACTTTGTAAGAAGCTTTTTTAGAAAGACTTTCTTTAATAACAGATTTAAACTTTTTATCTGGAAGGTTAATCCTGTGTTTCGGTATTTTATTGTAATAGCGAATACAATTTCCCATAAAAGAATGAGACACCTTACTGAAGCGAAAGCGCAGTATGGCCAATTTATCCTTATTTCTAGTATTATAATTCCCTCTACTATAGCAATAAATACGTCGTTTGAACAATAAATAAAGTTAAAATCGCTGTCTATTAACATTTCAAGTCTTCATGGATATTAAACTTAGGTCGGTCGACCCACTGAGCTGCGACCATCGGTATCTGCAGGCACCGAAGCACCACTGTCTCGATTGAAGTATCTCCTACTGCACTCCTCTGTATTAAAATATCATGAACAGGCAGTGTCCAGGCGAACGTGCTACAGCCTATGTAGCTCACACCTCGCTGACCCTCGGCTCACGTTGTAGATAAACGCGGCTATTAAAACATTTACCTAACACTTCACTACTTTTCGAATTCGAATTTCGAATACTGAAGGGCAGATATTATTTACTGGTGTCTAATATTAAGTTAGTTACCATATTTTGTGCAACATTAGCTTAATAGAAATGAAAAATCTTAAGTAAGTTGTGTGACTATAATATTTTAGCCAATGCTATTTTAGCTATACGTATGACATACTCGTAGAGAATATTACGAAAATATTCTCGATAAAAGAAATCAGTTTCAATTTGCTTTCCTTGCCTTAAAACTACTAACACCCCACTACATAACAGTATACAATATTACCATGCAGAGTACTGAAACGTGGTTCTTAGCTAAGTCGGTTTTATTCTAGTAATTTTTTGAATGGAATTTACTTTGAATGAGAGAATTACTTTGAATAGCCGCACCGCACACTGTGCAAGTATCCTAGCTAAATTCAGTGGATAAACGTATAAATTTATTTACTTAGTTGTTAATATAAAAAGGTTAATATGGATTTGTTACATCAATAATCATAGTTAGATTTCTTATATTACTAAAACCAACAATAACAAGTGTTGCGGAAACAATAAACTGCGTAAAGAACGAAATGCTTACAATATAGTCTAACTTAAGGGTAACATTTTGACCATAGGTAAAAAAGTTATAATTGGAAATTGGTTACAACAAAAGTATGTAAAGACACATATACAGAAACATGCTACATACCATTTTAGATAAACAAACAAGTAATTAATTTCTTTACTTTAAACGGAGCTAATAACTGTAATAAGAGGCACATGTTTTTTTTCATGTTGAAGGCACATCGAATAACTGTCCAGTATGCGTCAGTCCTTACCCAGCACGAGCGTCGTAAGATGATCTCTGTATTTGCGTATGCATTGCTCGAGTTATGGGTGAAAAAACATTTCATTAGTCCGGTCCATTCAATATGATTAACATAAAACGCTCAGTGCTTGTATATTTATCGCCTATTCATATAATTCGCGTATGGCCGGCTCCGGCGCGGGCGGACGTGCAGCGCCTGCCGGGGCCCTGTTTAGCTGAACGAGGACTCTCAGTGGACAGAGAGGCTTCGGTGCATATTAAAGCCTGTAATAACTTTCGCCACATTTACATTTCGGAACATTTTTTGTGGTGACGAGTAAGAAAATGAATTTTAAATTTAATACTCTTTTTCTTCTGACCTTTTCTCGTCCCACTGTTGGAACATGGGTGGCTTTTTAGAATGAGAGGGTTAAGGATGTAGCTCGCCACGCTGGCCAAGTGCGGGTTGACGGACTTCACACGTGTTAGTGAACTATTCTTTTTGCGAACTCTTCGGTGTGCAGGTTTCCTAACGATGTTTTCCTTCACCGTTGCAGCAAGTGATGTTTAAACTTAAAACGTACATTTGTAGAGGTGCGTGCTAGGATTCGAACCCAAACTGCCAGAGTGAGAGGTCGAATTTCAAATCTTAAGCTATTCATCTTAAGATTAAAAAAAAATAATTATTAAAATATCAAAAGCCATGTAACTTTTCTGAATAAACTTTTCTAGGTATACGTGTTCCATTTAAAGACCTGTTTCAATAAAAACATGTTTTACGAGACCTAATAAATAAACGTAACTGGTGAAATGTGGGAGTGGAGAAATGATTACAGGCGTGATATTATGTTTTAAGAATATATTACCCATTTTAACGACACCCTCAAACCGTATGACAACCATAACAGGTACCTACTCAAAAATAAGCCCTCTAGAAAACATCGTTCGTGGAATAACTCTAGAAGTTAAAAGCTACCTTTTAGCTGGAGAGCGTAATAAACGGAATAGAGATGATAGAGCGTTGTGTCGCGGCGATTCGCCTTCGCGTATGAATACAAACGGCGAATTACGACGCTCGTACCAATATCGGAGCAGGAAATGTGTGGAGTAGACGTTGAAATAAAAATAACTATCTTACGTATAATTTTAATACCTCACCATTTTTTTAATATCCTGGCGTGAAGATAATTTAATAGTCGTGATAAGCGCAAAGAATCTCAACTCGACTACTTTAAACAGTAAATCTAATGAATGTTTCTGCGCAACAAATGGCGATTCTGTTGAACTGAAACAATGTATCTTAGTACTTACCTACTAGGATTTTGATTCAGTACATGATATCAACCTAGTGTTTATTGTCGTATCTTTCCTTAAAGGTAGATTTGGCATATTATATATGCGGTCGGTATTATCCCGTATTTTTCTATGTCATTCATAAATATACAAAAATATATATGACTAAGAAATATTGAGATTTTCTTACATTATAATTTGTGTTTGTTTCTTGATTTAACATTTCATTTTCAGCCCCTTTTAATTAACTAAAAATTATCGTTTATTATGACTTCATGCAATGAAATGTGAAACGTGAATAAACGGAATACATTTAATTATGTACGTAATTTAATTAAATTGTCGTAAATAAAGTGTTGTAAAATATACATATAGGTATGTATTGTTCTTTTGTAACAATTTTCCTACAGGTCCACACCATATCAGTGTAGTCCAGGCATGGGCAGTAATGGTCGGAACAAGGCACGTTTGTCCTTCTCCCTGGCGTCTTCAACACCATCAACTCTCTTATCGCTTCACTCTAGGTCCAGGTTCTCATCTTACAATGAGAAGGTTTAAGGCCATTGTTTGTTCCGCTGACGAAGTGCGTTGGCAGACTACATCCTTACGCTTATTTACTGCAGTTAGTCAAATACTACGATGTGAGGGTGCTGCAGCCAATTCACATGTGCTATGTTCTTGATCTGTCCCGAAATATTGTTATTAACAAATGGGGATTACTCCGCGAAGCACGTACAAACTGATATCCACTAGTAACTTTTATTGCAGCCTTTAAGGTGGATGAATATAAACTGGATTTATAGGGATTATGCGGGGAATGGTCTTCGAGGGAGGGGCTTAATCCGTAGAAACGCGGTGCGACGGAATTGAATCGGTTCTTATATGTAAATTGTCGCGTGCGAGTAAATAAATACGCGGCTCCGTGATTTAAACTGCCGTACGCCGGATCAGCTGATACCTCTAACGCTACGGACGCTTTTTCTCCAATCCTATTTGTATCCAATCGACGCGGGATGAGAGTTTCGTGATGAGATAGAAGAATCTCGAATTGCCTAACATTTACTGTGGGAAGGATTTGAACTTTTAATTCATAATAATATTTAGAGGGATTAGGGGAGGCCAATGTTCAGCAGTGGACGCCAAAGGCTGATGAGGATGATGAATAATATCTTATTAAATTACTGCTATGTCTAGCTACTTCTAAATAGTAACCAAATGATGCAGGAGTTTATAAGTAATTATGGTACCAGTTGTTAGAAAAGAATTAGCATGGTCAACACTACAACAGACCGTAATGGTATTCGTAACATTTTTCAATCAAAGAACTACATACTTCTCGTTCTATGCAGATAGTGTGAGAAATATACCTTTAAATGCACTTATAAATAACATCCTTACAAATATGAATATCTAATGGATGTTTTAATGCGTCCGAGGCACGCTCTCGCGGCACTTTATGATATTTACGACGCATATTGTCGTCGACGCGACTTTTATCGACAATTATTATTTCGCATTTCTTCCGCTATCGCGTTACAATGTTACGTATCTACACGTATCTACGTGAATTGCCGCCGTAAATTCATTTATGACTTCTTACATCGATTTGTTATTGAAAATATTATTCGATAAATATTTTTTGGAATCCACTCGTGCGGAATATGACGTCCGACGTGGTAGAAAAAGCTACACACAAACAATGCAACATACACCCTTTTTTAAGCTTGCCAGATCGATGGACCCTGTACATCTAATCTTAATTAGGTTTACAGTTTAAAGTAATTTTGCTGTAATTGCTCAAAGGTAGAAACAGAACATCCAACACGCCAGTGCCCAACAGAGAACTAAGCCGGTATACCTCGACGAGAGCCTCGCTTGGGAGGAGCCCAATATAACAGGAGTAGGTATGGGAAATGATTGATTTTATTACAATTATGAGAATATGTACCTAATGGTACAGGATTACAGTAGTATCTAATAGGTATTAAGATTAAAGCGAGATAATATGTATATATTTTGCTCTGGCATCGTCTAATTATTTGTGTTAGAGTCGGCGAAATTGCGCACAAGATCGTTTCTTTTGTTTCTTAAACAAGTTAAACATAATACATCTGCTAGTAACTACAACTTAAGTAAAAATCTCTCTTCAACTTGCCTACCCTCATTAAGACGTTATCTAATCACTCAGAATCCTAACGTCTCATAAAACAGAAACCGATATAAATCCCCAATAACCGTCCTCTGCCCATTAAGGCGGTTACACACTCGCGTTAAAAAAGTTACTGTCGCCTATAACGCCGTCCATTACGGTAATGAATTATGTGTAGCGCCGTTAATCTGTCGCCCGCGTCACTTCTCATCTCAATTAGAACTAATTGAGTATTAAGGCTACGACGATTGCTTATAAAACTGGAATTTGCAGCAGTAGTATAACAGAGGCTTAAGATGTTTACGAATGTTGGAATTTGTGCACGCTTTTTGATACTATTATTTTTCGAGTACAGGTAGGTGTCTAAATTAAAACAAAAACACTTTCAATTGAAAACGACCAGTGTTAATATAAAAAGATTCAAAAATTTTAAATTCCAATGTCAACAAAGCAAACCAGAAGATGAAAATTTTTTAATGCTCTTTTAAGATAGCGTCTGCAGGGGCGTCGTCTACAAATCATGCTATCACCTTCAAGAACTTAAAATTTAGAAAGAGACTAAACTCGTCACGTCAGATAAATGCGTGTGGAACAATGTGTGACCCTTAAGATATAATTGAGGCGGCGCAGACGTGCCGTCTCTGTACAAACTTGTTACAATCAGCCTTCAGGTGGATGGAACACGGTCATATATCAAAGTTTGCAAGTGGGGCGAGCGCGAGGTGCGCGGCATGAGTTATGCTAACCGCACACCGCCGCGGCCGCGGTCCAACTTGCAGGCGACAGCCGGCAGAGCCGGCTCGCGATCTGCACAGTTTCACTCTTTATACAGATGTACTTTGGATTCATTGTAATAATTTTAATTTCGGTTTAAGAACGACAGCAGACAGCCTAGTGCTTAGAAATTACACACCATACATGTTTGTCACTTTTAGCTATCTATCCTAAAGCTCCATTTTAACGTTCTACATAACCATAAATATTTGATATAATCCACCTTCCAACCGCAGCATAATCCTGTCGTTTTATTATAATGGAGCATCAGCCTTTCAGGCTTTGGATCTGAACATAGACCTCCCCTACACGACGCCACTCCTCCCGGTCTTAAGCCTTCCGAATCCAGCAGTAGCCCGCTGTCTTCTTCAGGCCTCCTTCAGGCCCTCCCTCTGAAGGAGCATAGGTGGCTCTCCTACCGGGTGGTACGAGGGCGACTTACGCTCCGTCTACCGAGACGTGGTCGCCACTCGATGAACTCTCTTCCTTATCAGTTATCGGTCGTTGGAGCGATGCGGCCTACACATTGCCACTTCAACTTGTTAATTTTGGGAGTTACGAGTATGTCAGTAATGTTAGTTCTTCCACGGATTTCATCGTTTCGGCCTTAGTTATGAAGTTAATATTTATGGTAATAGTGATCGTACCCGCTGAAGCCTCATTCCTGCACCACACAGTTACCGAAACGCATTTATCGCGGGGCAGACCTGTCGCGAATAATTGAGTTAGCGCTAAGAGACGGAACGGCCCGCCCGAGACCTCAAGTTCTCTTACTTATGTGAACTGTGCATATATAAATGGCAGTAATACTCGTGTTCACTACTATTCTCATACACACCTTTCAAATATGGTTGTAAGGAAATCTAGTGAACAAATTTTAATGAAATCAATCAAACCGAAACCGGCTTGCGTTTATGAAGAAAGTGGTGGGTGAAGAACGACACGTCTGTAAACATGGACACCTTTAGTATCTACTCGTTGCTCTGTCTAAATGTGATAAATAGGAAAAATAATAGTTACGATACCTTATTTTTCCATGTACTGCAATACCGTATTTTCCATCATATGACGTTGAAGGAAATAAAGAATATTTCGAAATAACAACACAATAAAACACTTTAGGTGTTTTTAGCCCCCCGCGGCGCTCGGCAACTGAGACAAACGGAATGACGGGGCGATAGTTATCAATACGGCTTATCCTGTCACCGAATGATTCCCGTACATGTGTGTATCTGTGTGTGCATGTGTTAATGGCTGGGTGTGTGCGTGGGGCGTCAGTAAAAAACCTCGGACGTGACGCGGCATTCTGATATGTGTTGTTTTGACAATGTTTCTTACATGTAAGTACAGAAATAGGGGTCCAACCCTAGACAGATATAACTTTAACTAGTTCCACTGCAAAAATTCCCGGCAGGTGTTTCCACCACCACCGATGATTGCTCAGTACCGGGTTCCTGGGCTTGGATGTGACGGATATATTTCATACACTAACTGCAGACATTTAGCCTTTATCTGTAAATAGTAGGTACATTACAATTTTTTCACTCTGGGAGATCGATTTCAAACCCTAGCGCACGCACCTCTTTAAAATGTGCGTTTTAAGTTTAAATATATCACTTGCTGTTGAATTTGTGCCCGGTGCATGGCAATAGGCTCACCACCTATTCCATCGTGGGACGTAAACGTAACTGGTAAAACGTGGGAGTGCACTACACTCATCTGCCTACCTCGACGGGGATAACAGGTGTGTTCGTTAGGTTTATTAACCCTATTATGATTTTTCGCCGTGACCATATTCTTATCTATATACTTATAATAAATCTTAACCTTAACCTTAAAATTATATAAAAAATATTCCACGACAGTATATGTCTATCTTTTATGGTGGACTCACAATAACACGTGTAACTCCCGATAGCTTAGCAGTTCGAAGCTTTCTGATTATATTTTTTTCTACTCCTAAGTTTACGAGTATAACACTCTCTATTATCACTAATTGAAAAGTAAACAATATTAACTATTCCATAAAAAAGAATCATAGAAATCGGTATAGATTGATGATAATCATAGATATCGGTATAGT
>DWTO01001008.1:0-17841 GCA_018244755.1 Jemadia pseudognetus
CGGGAATCGAACCCGGGACCTCCCGATCGTCAGTCGCACTTGCAACCAACACGACCAACGAGGCAGTCAATTTTTTAGTTTTTAACGAGTTTTTTTATAAATAACCTTGATATATTTTTACCTATTTCTTCGTCAACCTGCACTGAAGAAACAAGGTCACGAGAAATAGGCGTACCCGAATTAGAACTTCTCTTGTGCTTTTATATGTTACATAACAGCTGCAACCAGATAATTGACGCTAATCATATCACAAGCTTACGGCACTCTTCTCATCGCTCTTCCTAGAGAGCCATGTTCACATTTCATTGCTTACAGTGGACACTGAGGCGATTTATGGGGTAAGCATGCAATGGCATCCTATCATCATCCCAAGTAGAGAGGATATCATCCAAATACTTGCCCCATGAAAATAAGTACCTATTAATAGATTTTAGAATATCAGAGCACCTTTTCTTTGCTTCCCAAAACATCGAGAAGGAATGACTCCCAATAACTCAATTTATTTTAATTAATAGATAAATAAATGAATCAGATTATTTCTTCTAATGTGCATATCTGTCACAAATAAATAACATATTATGCATTCAGCGCTGATGATAAATCACGTGATATTCCCACGACAGCCGACGGTGACAGTAAAAAGATAGAATTTATGTGCGACTCACTAACACATCTACTCCACACCGCTTTTCCATATGTGTGAAAAAACTGCAATGATATAGGCAGGTATTGTTTCCAGAACAAAATAGTTAAACATTAACTCCAATTATGCCAATTGACCCAAATTTATAGGTGTTCTGTGTAATGAAAATTTTCGCACGAGTATATAGTTATAGGCACATATTACGCGTTCGCTTTCATACAACTGTGATACGTACGATAACCTTAATTTAAGATTAAACTATTATTTATAACGATTACTGACTTCTGAATTAGATTTTGATTTCTGTAAAGCCAAAATGATTTCAAATAAGTTTAATGTTTTAAATATGGAAAAAATCTCCTATAAAATTTATACATTTCTTTGGTAAAAAAATCTATTTTGTATCGCATCTAGAGCTAATTGTGTTATACAGCTTTAAGTTTTGTTCTAAAGGTGTAAATGGTGTCCATCCATTATGATTTGAAGGTCTTTAGCCGAACATCGGCGCCACTCTGCTTAAACATGAAATTTTTTAATAAAGTCCTATTTTTTTCCTGTCCTTCTGTTATCATTGGAACACCTAGTCTATCGGAAACCTATATTTCTTTTTATACGGCATTATATTAACTGCATATACAAATAGCTAAAAAATACGTACCTATTTATACCCAGAAAATTACCAAATTCTCGTGCTTAGCACACAAATACCGAAACTGGGGGGAATCGAAAACACTCCCGGGCACAACAATGAGGTGGACTAACCACTTGACCAACGCACTAGTCCGTAAACAAGCCACCTATGAATGGTGTTGGCCAGAATTACAGTCATATTTGTAATAAATGCCAGGGTCTGAATGTATCAATAACTATCAGGAACATTGATGACGTCAAAATTAACACATATACATACAAATGTGCATATATGGTTGGTGTTTCTGAGCTGTACAAATAGGTTGCTATATTGTTGGCATGTTCGGCAATGCCTCGTAGTTCACATCGGAAGCGATGTACTGATCGGCAGTAATGCGCAGTTGCGCTACGCCCGAAGCGTTGCCCGTCGCGCGCGCACGCTTCTTCTACTCCCACGGTCCGCATGTACAGTGTGATTTATTTCTGAGTGGTAAAAACTTCGAAGTTAGTAGTTAACAATATCAAAATTAAATCCATTTTCCTTTTTTTACTTGATATGAAAAAGATTAATAACTTTGAGAGGGATTTTTAGATGCAAACACCAAATTTTTGAAACATTTCATAATGATTTTACTTACTTAATGATACTAGTAAAATTCAGAGGACACTGAGGGTTTAACTAACAAGGGTTGACTGACTTGATCGTTCTGCCTATTTGCATGGGTTAAAAATTACTACCACTACAAGACGCAGAAAGAAGCATCACGTTTTCTTCACGATGGAATTTGATGATAAGTGAACTAAGGGGCGCCTAACAAAAACCTACAGGCAGTAATTAACAAAAAACTGGATTATCTTTCCTACAGCTATGTTGTTTCACGTAAATTTAGTTAAATCCATATAACATTTCACACAATGTGTACAAATTAAGACCTAGTACCCCGCAGAATATTAATGTTCTTCATTATCGGTTAAACGACGATAGTAATGATTAGATGACCGCGCGATTATTGCTAAACTAGTCGTGATTGTCGTTTACTTTGTTCAGCTTGTATCTGCCAGCATGATAGGCTCATATTGTGTAAGACTTAGATCAATAGACTAAGATCGTGCCGTTGCCCCACCCACGTATGACTTATCGATAAGTATAAGGTTTTAAACTTTTAATCCGCTGCTGTATGTCGTTTATGGAAATAGGACTTGACCGATGATCGAAACGAAATAAAGAAACAAAGAATACGTTATATCCCGTATTTATACATTTATTTATTTTAAAGATAGACAGTCAAAAGATAAGGGTATTGTTAACTGTTCCCCTTTTCGATAAACTTTTAAGCACAAATGACCGACAGCCCTAAAATAAGACGTGCTTAAGAAGCAAATCTTGAGAATAAGTAAAAAAATACACCCTGTGTAATTTGTTCGATGTACGTGCGCGTTGAGCGACTGTTTGCTTAGCGATTACCCACCATCAGGGAAGATCACGCTGTGCACACCGTTGCTAGCTACTTGAATCAGCTTGTATCACATAAACTGTAGACAAATTTAAATATTATCTCAAATGATTTATTCATAGATGGTGATAACAACTGTGTTGAAAATAATAAACTTTGTAATGTATAAATTAATAATGTATAAATGTTCGTTATATATAAATGTACCAATACATGTATGAAATAAAGCATTATTTATATGTGACCCATCCGAGAACATGTGTCCGACACATTGGAGACGCCTCCATATAGGTACCTACAATAGTAGGGAAAAACTTGGCAATGATTTGACTTGATTTGACCACGACAATGTCTTCATAGTCTACGAACTTACACTTATAATGAGCTATTAAAAGTAAGTTCGAAATTATATTTAATTTAAACAATCTGAACGGTATGTTTCCCTGTTCAAATATACCAAACTCAAACATCATGATTGTCAAAAGTAGCAATACAACTGTAACTAGCCTCGAAGAAGTCAGGTTCCGATTAATGCTAACTGTATGATACAAAGGTACCTATACCAACTACATTAATGTGACTAATCTACTGTCCTATTCGTCTTTCAGCCGCCCTATAGTCCTATTCCGGTATACTTATTATAAATGTTATGCATCGTAGAGGCTACTTATGATTGTTGTCTCTTAATTTGTTACTGTATTAATATTAAATAAAAAAGCCTTAAAATATTTCGTGCGAAGTTTCGCGAAGCAACAGCTTGTAATATTGCAAATAAATATTGATCAGGCGCTACACCGATATATAGGTATGCATATGTTATCTGATTGAATTCTTCGTGCATAAGTTGCTGACGTAGGTTCTGGTTCCGGTTTTCTGCAAAATACATTGATACATAATTTAGGTATTGCATTTAACGAATTAGGTATATTATTTTATTTCTATGTCCTTGGGAGTTATTCACCCAACGATGGTTTTCATATTTAAGTCTTCATAAATAAGACACCCAGTTACCATTTACATCCTGCGTTCCATTGCAAACTATTTTAGCTGTCACTTTAATCTATTCCAATTACATGTCTCCAATTACATGTCCCTGGTTTGAATGCAAAAATCCTGGCTTGTACTACACATATGACCAATATAATTTTATGGAGCTTAGTAACCAAAACTTGTATCGGGAAACTTTATACGGCGGTAAAAACCGTTAGAACAGACAATGACAGCTCTAAACTAAGATAAATAAAAGACAATCTAATAACATTGAAACGAACTATTTTTATAACTACAAATACTATATGTATTTTAATATAACCATAAATAGAAATTTTACAACAATTTTTATAGCTACCATCAAAATCTACAGTATTTAGCGTTGACATAACCTTCCCAGACATTTACAAAATGATAGCTTCGTTACATTAATTTTTAACAAATTTACACCTTTAACAAATTAGCTACTTCGGCTATTTACGTAATATTAAAATTATAATGTTTTTGTCTATAACAATTTCCCGTTTCCACACACGGGAAACGGCGAATGGGCGATAATTCGTCTGAACAAAAGACGAAAGATACATTATTACGCATCCCTGCAAGTATCTCTCAGGGAGCTCGGGCCCTAATAAATCTCTCTAAGTAACGCACCCGTTGCGTTTTGTACTTTTTAACGGTGGCAAACCACATTTTTATTCAAAATAGCCACTTAGTAAATAAAATATGTCCGTATCTGAAACAATGAAGCCGGGAAATGTCCTCCTTCCTTGAGTTTCCTCTTTTTTGTGTGTGCTTTTTTTAACGATGCAAATGCGGGGAAACGACAAATGAGGTACACTCGAAGCTCATATAAAGTATACTTGCTTATTTGAAATTAATTATAACTCAATTGCAAGTCACTTTGAAACAGTCTCAAACACATATATCCTGTTTATGTATTCTAAATAATAACACCTTAATAGAGTATTGTTTAATGTGCGCTACATGAACCTATGTATGTTGCTGGTCACATTGTAAAGTTGTTATTAGCATACAATTTTGTATCATATTTTATTTAGGTGTTGTTATAAAGTTGGATCTATCTCTGAACATATTTAAAACCCTGGTGATGATAAAAAAATATGTACTCTTAGTTATGTAAATAATCAGGTAATAATAATAAGTGTTATGTTATTATATCACCTCGCCCGGTCCCTGACGGGATAGGCAGAGTACACCGAGTGCGAAATATCCATAGAGATAAGGAGAGAAATAATCCATAGAAACCTGCCTTGCTCCTTTCCACACACTTATAACACTTTCACCATTATTTTAATGCATGCACGTAGCTTTCGAAGGCTTCTTATGTAATATCGTTTCTAGTTAAACTATATGTTACACATTTACATAAGTGCATAAATCATAAAATTATATATTACTGTCGTTATATGGAAACACAGGCAGCACTTACATTTCACCACTAATAATGTTCATCCATCCATAAACTAAAAGTTATCTTCATACAAAGTTAATATTATGACAAAATCTTATATCACTATGTATCGTATAGGAGACAAAAATCGTGATATAGTTGATTTTTTATATTTTTCATGAACGCAAGTATACCTATGGCTTCGCTTGGTGATAGCACCGAAAAATGTTTAGTTGTTAAAAAATTAGCATTCGTTCGCGTCCCTTCCCGACGGACCACCCTTATTATGTTTTAACTTCCCAACAAAACTGTAAATTGAATAAACAAAAGCTTTTAGAAGGAATTTGGACAAAATGTACCTACTTGTGAAAACATATAGGTACGTACCATTTTTGATCATAAACATAATAATATTCTACTAAAATTGTCATAAATTTTTGAAACCATTTTCACTTCGATACTTCTACTATGTTATAACTTTATTAATATTATGTTTTCCAGATAATATAGGTGATTACTTTCACCCTATTTATTTATTTAATGTATAATAGAATTATTTATTTACTCTAGAAGACAGACGGACTATCCGACGGTAATTTCTAGCGGTTGCTCTAAATCTGGATTAGTACCCGGTGTATAGGAAGAGACTCACCTTGTATTCCATAGTAAACATAACCGATGAATCTGAGAAGTGTACCACACACCTTTAATTGTCTTTTCGGGAATTTAATCTATAGAAATATAATCTGGTAAAATATTCCTGTATTAATCGTTATGTTAGCAACGTCTTTGAATAACGCAAAAATGGCGATCTGATCCTAATATAAATGAAACCTTTTTTATGGCAACCAGACGGGTGATGAAGTACCTTCATAGGTATACATGTAAATACATAACTATATTGAAATCTTCATATCTAGGCACGAGACAAAAATGCGTGCTTATTACATAGTTAAGTGTTTTGTATTAGCCACCAACCCTGCAACCTCGGGTAAATTCGTTGTCTGTATCAAAACTCAAGTGATAACGAGGAAGTACGTAACTTCACGCCTGTAATCCCCGAAGAGGTAGGCAGAGGATTGCAAAACACTCCCACGTTTCACCGGTTACGTTTACGTCCCACTATGGAATAGGTGGTGAGCCTTTTGCCATGCATCGGGCACATATCCAGACTCCGAGCCACTACTAGGAAATTATCTAGAAATTCTAGTTCTAAAAATTCTAAGACCCAAAAGTACCCAACCCGGGTGTTTGAACCCAGGATCGCTCGATCGGCAGTCGTACTCGCAATCATTCGACCATCGAGACAGTCAATGCGCTATTGAAGTGTAGGTATTATTCTCTTCTGCGTACCTCAATTATGTCACGTTTTTATTATATTCCAGTAGCAAAATATATTTATATGTAAATGGGGAGCCAAAACTAATTGCACAGAGAAATTGAACACGCTGAAGTATGAAAACAACTCCGTCCGACTAAATTGAGCTTTTCCACCAAATTATTTGAAGTGGCAATAAAGTGTTACATAACTATAGTCGAACGAAGCAATTTATTCTCTCGAATAGATTACGAGCGAGTGGAAAAGTTGTGAAAACAAATCGAGCACCGCCTACCTTGGTTCTCGAGGCGTGTTTGCTTATCAAGCCACGCCCACTGGTTGGCCCCGCCCAATGGAATCTCCCTGTGCATTATCAGGGTGGCGGGTGGACGTTTGTCTCTGGGAAGATGCCAGGATTATTAAATTTACTGGGCCGCCATCGTCGTG
Source organism: Jemadia pseudognetus (assembly GCA_018244755.1). Classification (NCBI taxonomy): domain Eukaryota; kingdom Metazoa; phylum Arthropoda; class Insecta; order Lepidoptera; family Hesperiidae; genus Jemadia; species Jemadia pseudognetus. Next base: position 6,897 of record DWTO01001008.1, read on the forward strand.
AAAATGGCTGCGTTATTCTACGGCTCGTTAAAGAGAAATGTTTGCACGGTTACTGCGAGCGAGAGGCAGTGCCGTGGGTTTTTCTTTTATTATACATCTTACGTAAAAACAGCTGATATAGCATTATTTTGTTGCACAAGCTACACGTCTGTACAAGAAAGGCTAGCAGACGTCCACTACTTCGTCATCATACCTGTATTGAATATACGTAACATGACGCATGTAATCCTCGAAGAGGCAGATGGAGGAGTATAGTACACTCCTATGTTTCACCACTTACGTTTACCTACGTCCCACTCTTGATATAGGTGGTGAACCTATTGCCATACACCCGCGGTATACGGAGTAGTGCCCGACCCGGTATTTGAACCCAGGACCTCTCGATCGGCAGTCGCACTTGCGACCAACACTACCAATGAGGCAAACTTGTAATAAATAGATATAAGTTATCTAATTATCAAATAATTGTTAAATTTTCGAATGTAATTTTTATAACATCAAAAAAATACATTTGGCATATCCTTCTTTAAAGTATTATTCCTTAGACTGCCTCATTGGTCGTGATGATCGCAAGCGTGAATGTCGATCGAGAGGTCCTAGATGTAAATCCCGGGTCGGGTACTCCGTTTCTCTGCCTACCTCTGTGGATATTACAGGCTTAAAGTAACTTTTTTCTACGTCATCATTCCTTATTTCATCCCCTTAAGGTAAAACTATTAAAGATGTCCATATAGTACACTTTTATACCAAAACAGAAGTATGAATGAACTTTTTCACTATTTAAATTCCTTACTTTATCCCCTTAAGTTTGAACAATCAAAGATTTTCATATACTTTTATAGCAAACCAGAAATATGAATGCAATTTTTCACTATTTAAACTTCAGAATTGACGATTTTTAAACAAATATTCACCCCCATTTTAGTCTTGTAGAGGAAGTATTTTAAAAAAATCCCTCATAAATATGATTATAAAAGGCTTTGATGATAAAAGCAAGACAGTATCCAAATTTAATGTTTCTAAATTAAATAACCTAGACTAGGGAATTATGGATCAGTCAAGTTATTTCAGATCAGATAATTCAGAACAGTCAGAATATTTAATTTTTTGTTCCTTTAACAATAATATGGAAAGTATAATAATATACACAAACAATATAAATTAAGACAATATTAATTAATTATAACAATATATACAGACAGTACATAAGCAATGACCAGTCTTATCGCTTAAAAGCCATTTCTTCCAAACAACCCATTAGAAAAAGTTACAGAAGAAATTATGAAAGAAGAGAAAAGGTGTACCTATAACAAAATAATCAAATATTTTATATGTACACCTGTGAAAATTAGTGTTTCAAATACGAAGTAGGTAGGTATAAGATAAAAAAAGAGGTAAAAATTAGCAAAAGAAGACATTATTATTACACAATATTACAGTGATGTTTGTTTTGTGTTGAAAGTACTTAAAACAAACATCACCGTAATATTGTGTAGACACGACACAGCTGTTTGCTTATATATTAATGTCTACTTGACACTTTAGTCTTGTGTTAAAAATATTTTAAACATGCAGGATAAATAACTATTGTCAATTATTTCCACGCCTTTGCATCATATAATTACATAACCTTTTATAGGATAATAGGCGTTTCAACCTGTCTTCTTTTGTTTTTTTATATAATCTATTTAAATGCATGGAGTATATAATAAGCAGATATATAGAAATAAAGCAGAGTATTAGTTTAATGAAAGTGGTATTTTAAAAATATTGTTGCTACATCTAAATCTTACATGTTAGGTCATCTTTGTATCATCGTGAAAGAAGCCGTGTTTGTGATATGATAGTAAAACTATATTTTGATATTAGCTAATAATTTTCAATTGGACTACATGTCCATAACTTTAAAAAGACTTTCTTCTTCATACGGTTCAGAATTTTAGGTTAGTTGTCTGGAAGAAATCGCTTTTAGTGATAAAACCGCCTATTGTTATTACCGTGTAATCTTGTGTTCTTTTACTGTTTTTGTCTGTTTATGTCTATGTGGTATGCAATAAAGTGTTTTGTAATGTATTTTGATTATAAGAATTAATTAACCCACAATAAAATAAGTGTAGGTAATTGAATTATTTATCTTCATAAACCGATAAATAGGAAAGGTTTGTAATGATCAAGCGTACGGGGGTAGATCGTAATTTCTAGATCGTTCTATTGCATCCGGTGCCTGGTCGTACCAAGTAAACTAATCTGGAACGCAATGAGAAGATACGTAACTCATAATTCAACGATTTTTCGATATGCTTTATCATATTTTTTAGAGATATAAAAAATAGAACTAATAGGAAGTTCAACACACAAAATTAAGAAACGCAAACGTAACATCACGCCTGTAATTCCGGAAGAGATAGGCAAAGAAGTGTAGTGCGCTCACACGTTTCACCTTAAGGAATAGTTTCTGAGTATTATTGGGCATATATCCAGACTCGAAGCCAATACTAGAAATTCTAACGTAGAAAAATCCGATAGTTAGCCCTACCTAGAGTTTGATCCCAGAAGCTCTTGATAATCGGTCGCATTTGCAACTAACACGACCAACGAGCAATTAAAAAAAATATTTATTCAGCTTATTTTAGTTACCGCAAATAATAGCCTTAAGTTAATCAATTGGCAGTAATATTTAATATGCTTGAAGCTTCATCCACCAGTAGGTATATCTTTTAAACGTGGACCGGAAATCATACCTTTCTGAATGGATCTAATTGTACAATTGAGTTACTTTATAAATAGATAAAGCAGCAAGCGACTGGAATTTTAATTAATTAATTGATATGTATATGTACAACTTCACAGATTTAAATTTCTTTAATTTTTAAGACAACTGTCACAACTTCGCTTATATAAAATGTCATTACTAATTCACTTAAGTATGACAAGAATTAAAAACGACTTCCTATATATGATGTCATTAAATATGTTTAAATGTATTTGAAATTAGTTACAAAGTTAGTAATAAAAAAGATGTCAAAAATAATGAAAATTTCCTATTTGTTACTTATGCTACGTAGCCGTATTCTATTGAGCTACCACGTATATAAACCAACGGCCGAGTGCAAATCACGCACTCGGCGATGACGCGGGACGTGAGTATTAGAATTTTGTTCTAATTGATTTGCTAATGACGCCATTTTGTGTAACCTTCCAATCACAGACCATGTGCTTTTGAAATCTGAAATAATCTCATCAAATTTGAACTGTTATCTCATTTTATCACCGTCAATTGAGTGTAAATTATCAGGACTTTTATTGAGAATTATTATTTTCCTAATTTTTGGTGTTAATTTATATTAGTGATTTTTTTTGGACTACTAGTTCACCTGTCTTTAGTTTTATTTATGTTCATTTATTTGTTTGCAGTGAGCCAGGGTACCTGCGGAATTCATGGCCTGCTGTCACGCGGTATGTAAACATTTGTATTGTTGCGCAGTTCTTAAATATGTGTTGCACACATGTCATAATATAAATCACTTCATCTTGCTATACAATTCCTAAACAAAATTTTTATTTCGCTGTATGAGATTAGCATTGATTTTGATTATGTAAACTGTTACTTAATCTCGGTGCAAGGTTAAATATTAATATCCATGGGGCTTGCTAAAGGGAAACCTTTCTGACCTTAAGTAAGGCTGACCCCTGAGGCTACCGCCACGAGAAAACAAAATCTTTCATCGCATTTTGCTTCTTCAAGATCTAAGCATGGTAATGTACTGTCGTGTTTTCGGACATTTCCGGTATAGAACATGTGTTTGCAGGCAGGACGACTCTGCCGGTGGCGGCAGGCCGGGCTCGCCGGGTGCGGCGGCCGCCGGCGTCGCGCGACGTCGCCCGGCCGCAGCGCTGGCCCGCGCTGCTGCGCCGCTCCTCGGGAGCTGCCGCCAGCTTTTGCGCATTATTTTTCCTACTTTATGTAAGCTTATTCTATTTAATTTATTAATCAAAATCATAGCATCGCCAAAGCTGGTATATTATACACTGATCCATACCATTTGAGCCCCAATGATGACATTTTTCATTCGCATTATTATCTGATATTGTGTTCCTGTGTTCCTGAATTTTCTTAAACTATATGCTATAAGCATTTATGTTATTTTTATGTTCGCTACTGAGTAGTTAGGTATTTATTAAAGCAGTGTGGGTGTGTCTGGATTCTTCTGTATACGAAGCACAATGACGAATATTGGGGTTTTCAAGCATTGCTTTTTCACATGAGTGTTTTAGCAAATATTCTTAATCCTGTTACAAATTAATAAACAGTCTTTACCAATTTATGGACATAATTAACATCTAAATATTACCTATAATCTGGATCGTTTTCAGTTTATGAATAAAAGTCTGGAAGGAACAGAATATATTTGCTGAAGCCAGCCATTAACCTTAATTGTCCTTGTTGCAGATATAATACTACAAACTTTATTGATAGCACTATTGACGCTGGTCGCGATAAGCCGCTCATCTGGAGGTGGCTGGCGGCTGCTGCGTCAATGTCAAACCTGTAACTCGTTCACTAATACGATGCAAGATATGTCTAATTTTAAGCATTAGAGCGCACGCACTCATTTTTTACCGTGACTACATTATATTTTTCATTTATTTTTGTTTATTTTCTGGGAGTTTGCCGTAAAGATTAGCGATAATAATTTAAGATTCAATACCTCTTCAGTTTACTCATTACGATATGTTTTTTTGATAAAATAAGTTTTTCTTTGTTTTTATAATACCAAGTCAGCTAGTTTAGGTCGTACGAGCGAAATTAATATATATTTTTTATTTTTCAAGTGTTCCTATGTAATAAACTAAAAGACAATGAATAGGTACTTACTACACTTTATAGTTATAGATTTTAATAACTTTGTTTTTAATTTTATTTCTTTCATTTATTAAATGCATGCATCCATGGTGAAGTGTTTTATTTTAAATAATCATAATTAAACGAACTCCCATCTTTTTCCAGGAAAAGTTTATTTTATTTAGCATTTCAAGTTTTGATGTAATTTCAAGAGAGGCCTTGGTCCGTCAGTGAACTCAGGCTAATGATGATGTTGATGACGTAATGTCGTTTGTACAATATATTACGAATCTTCATATATGATATCAATTACACATTTAACTAATAATTGCTGCACTGCGGCGTACGCGTCGATTTTCTCGTGCGAGTGATCCTGGAAACATTCGACTAACGAGGCGGTCGGATGTTAAATAACAGGCCAATATAACAAATTCCTTGCCTAAAATACCTGATTTATAGTTCTGCTACGCTGGTCACAACGTTTTTTTAAACGAAATATCGTTCACGCTAAGAAAACTTTCAAATCACTTTCTTTTATAACATGTTTTGTTACGGTATGGAGTCACCCTAAGAATAAATCTAGTAGAGTTCTACTAGATAGTAAGTCATATGGTCGGCTATTTTCATATTTCGCCGTCTTTTGGATATTCAAATGAGGATCATCTGTTACTTGCCACTGTCGCCATGTTGGAACGCTCCCTTTTATATTGTTTACGGTTTTTTTATAGAAATAAGGTAGATACTTACAGTCCTTACTTTTAGCAGAATACCTTTAACATTAATTAAAAATTATACGCCGTTCATAATACATTACAGGAAGCTATTGTAGTGTCAAACGTCTGGTGTTTTTTTCTTAGTTGTTCCGTCTTCGTTACATACAACATCGCAAATGTATTGCTGGCATTATAATAACGTTAAGAATGAATGTTCCTATATATCGAGACCTAGTCTAACCTTACCTTATCTAAATGATTTTTAAACTGTTGTTTTTGATACAAAACAATGTTAGGAACGTACCTTCACGCCTGTAATCTCCGAAGAGGTAGGCAGAGGAATGCAGAACACTCCCACGTTTCATCAGTTACAATTTTACGTCCTACTATTGAATAGATGGTGAGCCTATTGCCATTAGTAACAACGTTAGGAACTTAAATAATATTGGATACCCCATATCACAAACTACGCATTAAAATAAAAATACGTAGGTAAGCAGCGAACGAAAATAATTGAAATACGACATTAGCATAAAGACAAGTTGGGACAGGTACAAATGCCAAAGACGTTCATAAATTGAAATGAGATGGAGAATTAAAAAATAAATCAAAAGAGGATTTTCCCAACACGTCGCCGCGCTGTCGCTAGAATTGGAAAAGTGCGCCCCCTCTCCTCGGCGCCCGCCGAGCACTCGCCACGTACCGGTCGCAGTGCACCACGGGAAGTGACATATGTATATTCGTCATTTTATTCTTCTTTAATTTCTTACTCCGCCATACGTTGTACAATATCTGTGATTAATCAGAATTGCATAGATAATAATGTGCTTGGCTATGGGTACCTACTATAATACTCTGAGCTCATTCATTTACAATATTTAGCATGTTTTGTTTAAATAAATTCCCATCTTCCGTATATCCAGTATACAGAATATGTTTATTTATTTATTCATTTGTTAAACATCGATACTATCATTACAGGTACCTATAACCTAATGCGATAGCGTGGTCTTATTATTATAACAATTTAGTATAACTACAACAATAACTAATTATAACTAAATACAATAATATTATAGTAGTATTAAAAAAAAATTAAATTTATGTTCATAACAAATAATATATAACAAAACCTTTGAGAATTAAATTATAATTAAATTCTATATGAAGCAAAACGTCGTTTTTTTGCAATATTGATACCGTTATTAATCCGTGTATAGAAATATTTAATTGTAATAAAAAAATACAACAATTATTTATCTGTAAGTCAGTACACGTATACAAATATGGTGAACATTAAGGGTTGTCATTTATACAGATTCATGAAAAATCCGTTACGTTCCGTTTCACGGGGCACAATGGAAACGCACCTGAACAAGATAATAAGAATGTTTCCGTACATATTAAAGCGTCGCTACAGACTGTAATACAAACCTCATTTAAATATACATGATGAAATTGAAAGAATAACGCGGCGAGGGTGCGTTGTAACTAGACAAAATAAAATGAAATATTAAACTTTGGAGAATGACACTTTTGGAAAACGTCTTTGAGCTACCCACGGCTAAGTGGTTTTCTGATTAAGTAGTCTTATTTATTAGGCGCTTACAATATTTGATATTTTTTTGCAATACGCTAAATATTATGTAGATACTATCAGCGTTCTCTTTCGTGCAATCCGGGATAAAAAACATCATTATCATCGTCCGTCTGTCTTAGTCCCCTGTTAGAAATAGGTCTGCCTTGAGAACCTTTTGCCCATAACCCCAACACTGCACATGCAGTTTGGGAATACTGAGCACAGCTTCACGCACTCGCTTACACTGTTGCCCGTCCACGGCTAAGACATTTCGCTGTGCTATAACATTTCATATAAATGTGGACATTCTCTATTCCGTTATTGACGAACAGACATACAATTATACACAAATCCTTTCGCGTCTATAATGTCAGTAAGATTCAACTCTGTTGTCTACGAGTGCGTCCTAGTGGTACTTTCTTTTGTATATAAACCTGTGTTATTATTGTATAGCTTTATAAGGAAGCTATGCTATGTTAAAAGAATTTAGGTATTATAATACCCAAATATTTTTAACAAAGCATAGAGTAGTCCTTTAAAGTTATTGACGAACAATACATCAGAGGTATTTTTTTTTATTACTTGAAGAATTCTCATGTTTTAACGAACATCATAGAGAAATCTAAAAGGATTTCATCGTGATGTTTCCTTTACTCTGGATATTAAGTGATATTTAATATAGCAAGTAACGTCATCATCGTCAGCCTTTGGTCCAGTCCACTGCTGAACATAGGCCTCCGCTAATCGGCGCCACTCCTCCCTGTCCGGAGCCTTCCGAATCCTGCAGTAGCCCGCTGTCCTCTTCAGGTCGTCAAACCACCTGGTATGATGGTGACCAACAACTGATATATGAACCTATATATGTATATGTACAATCCTATTACGTCTAGGTATTTAAGACAGCTAGGCGTATTCTTTCGATCATTCTACTCCAATGCGTACGTAGAAACTAAACAAAAGTTTTCATTTTATTTCTGCCGCTCTCAAAGCAATTCAAAATTCGTAGAAATAAAAATGGAACGTTGGATAAACCAATATAAAATAGAGCAATACTGTTGAAAGATAAACTGAAGTCTCGAATAGAAAATACTCTCAGAAAAATAACAGTATAAAACGTTACATAATAAAAGCTTAGTGAAGCGTGACATAGTTTCCACGCTCCGCCCACAAAAGCTCCGCCCAGCTGACGCCACGCCCACCCATCTTATCTGAAAAGCTTTTATCCTATTTTATTACTCCAAACTGCTCGCCAACTTCGGGATCCAACGTCCATATTTTAAGAGCTTTCCTCTTAACTTTAATTTAAGTCAGCGCTGGGGTTTTCTCAGATTTCCACAGTCATTATTGCTCGGAATGAAACTACTTTTACGAGCTCGGATTGCGGATTCTAATTAACGGAATTATTCGTAAAAATATCACCTTAATACGGTTTTTGTTGCTACTGCTATTTTAATCAAATCGGACCAGTCATTAAATACATACGTTTAGATACAATGTTACAGTATAAAAATTTAATTCTACTTCTAAATTTAAAACCTTTGTTGCCAAGATAAGAAACACATGTATAATAAATTGAATGTAGGTATTTCAAAATAGTGCAAGTTTGAATCATCATGTATGAGCAAAAACCGTAGTAAACAATCTCTTAACATTCCTTTAAAAACATATTAAATATTTAATATATCATTGGAAATGTCTACAATACTGTTTTTTCCAAAAAAAAGATACAGGTCTCGAGTTGTGTTATAGACAAAAGGAAAGAAGTTGTTCGTTCTGCGTCTGGGAAGTAATATATTCGAATGACACGTGACACAGGACCTAAATGCTGACAAACGGTATTCCAGGTGATACACGTACTTCATGAGCTACGGACGTCATTAAACGAATAAGTCGCCATTAGCACATAATGACCCATCCAACTCATGCAAAGCAGCAGTTCAAGTCGCTCAACGTGTATAGCCTAATTTTACTTCGTGTAGCTCAGACCGACATTTATCACGGCTGACGTATTTATTAACCTCAACATACATTTGCTAGTTGTTAGTATCCTCCTGTATCATCACCGTTTTTGTACGTCCAGCAACTGATCACTGATTTTAGCCGTCAGTACGTCAGCCGTAAGCTTAGAATATATGGAGCACATCAAGAATGGTCAGACGAATATTAGAGTTTATGGTCAAACATAAGACAGGTGTTCTTGTACCGCTTTTAAGGCTTTTGGTGAGGTAACGATTGTCACATGCAAGTAAAAACCGGATTATAGATACCAACTAATCAAATTTTTTATAAACAATTCAGTTCGAGAATTTTGTCTTTGGCTAGCCTCGATACTTATATACACAACACCAGGGCATGTACCTATTTCGTCGAGGTGTATTCAGATAGAGGAGGGTAATGTTCCTATATTTCACCTGTTATGTTACATCTCATGCAATAAGTCGTGAGCCAATTGCTATACACCGGGAACAAACGCAGGCTCCGAACTACTCTACGGGGGATTTGAAATTAGAAAAACTCGTTAATACTTTGCCCGACCCATTCGTGAATATTCTAAAACAAGATTTATCTATAAGATACACTAAGTAATAATATCTTGAGATATTTCGCATGCGGTAATTCAATTTTTAAGTAAGCTAGTGAACCTACTCACTAGCTTATTTAGGGCTGAACCAAACGACTAATTGGCATGCATTATATAAATTTGTAAATCATAGTTACACATAATATATCCCCCAAAAATACAGCGCTGTCTTATACAAATAATTGTACTTTGTGAAAATCAAACGTATAACATCAATATCTGCAGTGAGCGTTTCTAAGCACTGGGCATAAAGTTAAAATTAAAAGGACAAATGAATATTTTTGTTGTCTTTATCTATAAACTTTAAAATCCATCAACGTATCTCTTAGGTACATGGTGCGTATTTTGAGCATATTGATATACAGTGCGAACTACATAGGTGTCGTGATAATAAATGAAACTGTGTTATTTGTGCTAGTCCACAAGAGAAAAGTCCTTCTGAACCGGGCATAACTACCTAAAAGCCACAATGAATCGACTACAAGGATTATTTAAGATGCTTCCAATATTCCAATTTTATAATTGTATAGGAAGAAAAAAGAAAGAAAGAATAACATTTATTTCGTCCACACAACAAACAAACATAAAACAACTAGCAATAACAAGTAGAATTTAAAACTAAAGACATTGGTAATATAATTAGATAGCTTGTGCTCTACATCCTAACGTCCTAACGTCTGCTTTTTTCAGTGGAATCCACTGTTCGTGCCGCACAGAATATAATAGTCACTTCGGCATCTCATAGGCGTACCTACACTCTAAAAATAGCACACGTCCGGCAAATAAAAAACAGGCGGCTCATGTTATTGCCTGCGAAGTGTAGGAGTTTCTTTATAACTACGTTTCGAAGCAATATCGCCACAAATTGATCCGAAAATGACCTTTTTAGCTCCACTATTGTGAGGTGTGTAATCCCCGGGGAACAGAGGCTCGATCGCGTTTCATCTCAAAGTGAGAGATATCAAAAAGTACATCCGGCCGGCCTTTCCGCGCTTTATTAAGAATAAATTTAGGGCGGATAGTGCGGCACAAGTTGTAAGTTATTAGCTTGTTATAAATTAATGTTGAGGATTTAAGATATTCATGGACTTATCACTTTTGTGCATCATAATTATTATTAATATAGTTTACGTAACATAAACGTAACATCACGCCTGTTATCCCCGAATAGGTAGGCAGAGGAGTGTAGAACACTCCCACAATTCACCAATTACTAAAGGTAATTGGTG
>DWTO01001009.1:0-17834 GCA_018244755.1 Jemadia pseudognetus
CACGTGTCACCGGTTACGTTTACGTCCCATTATGGAATAGGTGGTGAGCCTATCGCCATGCATCGGGCACATATTATATTATTATATCATCACTACATAGTATAAAACAAAGTCGCTTTCTCTGTCCCTATGTCCCTATGTTCGCTTAAATCCTTAAAACTACGCAACGGATTTTGATGCAGTTTTTTTTTAGATAGTTTTTTTAGATTTTTTTAATAGATAGAGTGATCGAAGAGGAAGGTTTATATATGTATAACTAGCTGACCCGGCGAACTCCGTACCGCCTTTTCAAGTTTATTCTCTTCCTTTTTTCAAAAGTTACTAAAGACATGCTCAATCTCGACAGGCAGGTAGATGCATGCAATAGACATGGATTTAGCTTCCCATCTACTGAAAATTACATTTGTATAGTCTCCCTCTCCTTTTTTATTAAAAAGTATCCTATTTCGGTCTCCTGGTTCTAAGCTATCTCCTCACCAATTTTCAGCGAAATCGGTTCAGCCGTTCTTGAGTTATAAAAAGTGTAACTAACACGACTTTCTTTTATACAAAACATAGCTGACCCGGCGAACTTCGTCTCGTCTTTAAATTAAATAATGTGACAGAGTTCAAAAACTAAAAATTATGACAACAAAATAAATCAAAAACATTCTGTACGAAAGAAGTTTAATCAATTTAATGCTTTTAACCATATTTTTGGTTGTTTATTACGGTACCTACGTACATATACATATACACAACACGCCACGTGAAATTTAATATTAATTTTACACGTGCGCAAAAAATTTTATTTTAATTTGAACGCTTTACAATAATTGCCACAGTTGTGATTTTCCCTACAATGTCGGCACCATAGTCAATATTCAATGTATTTGTTTACTGTCAAATATTCATGGTGCGTTCAGAAATTTTCTTAGAAGGATATGTGTATAAAAAACTATGTGTTGATAATAAACTAAATAAAAAATTAAATAAAAGGGTATTAAATGACAGACCAAACAATTGAATGAGCATGCTATCCTATCCTATCTATGCTATGCTATCCTTTAATATCTCAGAGTCTAAGCTTACTTTCTTGCTTAATATTTAATTTCTGAACGCACCCTATTTGGCATGTACGAACCTTTGTATGGGAAAATAAAATTGTTGCTTTTACTATTTTCCTTACGATTTATTCACGTTTTCTCAATTAAATTAAATATACATTTCTTTAATATGTATATATATTTAAATAAATACATTGTATTAAATATATATTTCATATAAATATATATTTAATACAATGTGGATGAGGCGCGGCAGGTCTGTTAGGATAGAGCTATTTGGCACTCGATGCCCTCTGCCTACTCCGTAAGGGACCTGGATTGAGGATATGTATGTAGGTATACAGCAATGTAAACAAACAAAAACAATCTGCACGTTCTGCAATTCAACGTTCAACGTGCAAGCAATACCAATTCGTAAACAAAAGAACGAATTTCTTCGAAAGTTCGGACAATCATGGTGCCGACAGTCGCGTTTATAGCGGGCTGGGATAATAAAGCGACAAAGGAACGAACACAGCTGCGCAGTTTATACTAATTAGGTAATTTTGATTACTTAATTGTTGTCGTTATTGTAAATGGATATATACAGAGATGCTATATAGAGTATCATTGTATGGCAGATAAGCTACACCAACCAGAGACAAGTGGTTTCGACGGTTTTGGGGAGTTTGTCGTTAAATCGAATGACGTCATATAGAGTTTACACTGTCGTTACAACCGGAAAAACTGGCAGCCATTTTCAATATGAGCTTAAAATAGTTCAATAAATAATATATTAAAACGGCAGACGCCGTAAAATACTTTAAAAATTTACTTAATTTTCATACCTGTCTCACCCGAGGGAGCCCGAGCCTACCGCGCCGGGGCTAGCCAGTACCCGTTCCTCGTTTAGTAGGTATAGCAGTCTCACGGGACGAAATCTCAGCTACCGTAAACTATGTGTTGTCAGATTTAAGCTGGCTCTTAGACTAACATGTACGCGACTCAGTTTCTAGTGACGACTATTTTATTCTAGTCTGTTCGATAGCGCAACAATATTTTATACAAAAACTGAATATTCGCATTCGCGAATGTCAGCAGCAAATTGGCAATTGGCATACGCTAATGTTCAAAAAATGACAATCGTTACATCACTGGTATCTACTACTACACGACCTGCGCACATTGAGAAACTGAAGGTACGCAATGTTGTCCCATGTACGAAACTCATTTTCCAAATGATTGCTTCTACTATGTACATCTCTCACTTGCGACACCGCCTGGCTCATAACCATTCCTGCGATGCCCGCAGAGCGGGGGTTTATGTCTGAAGGAGAATCGTTACTCTCCTTGATGTTATCGAACAGAGATACTCGAGTCAGGCTCTGGCATGGAAAGGTCACGTGTCTTACGCCAGTTCGGAACATGATCGATTTGTTCGATGACACATTCCAGGTTAACATAGACAGGAACGGGGTCAAAACGAAAATTAAACAGAACTACTGGTGCTAAAGGGAGAAATGTACCGTCAAACGCTTCTTCTTTTTATAGCTGGCCCAGTTCTGCGCCTCCAGCACCAGCTTGCCGCCCGGGCGCAGGTCGGCGAACATGCGGCGGAAGGCGCGCTTGAGCCCCGCGTCGCCCCAGTTCAGGTGCAGCCACTTGGTGGTGGACAGGCACAGGATGAGGTCGAACTGCGCCGCCTCCGCGCCCGCCCCCGCCGCCTCCTCCCGCGGCACGTAGTTGCCCTGCAATTATTTACCCTCCAGTAAATACTGCTTCATCGACGAGTCTCGTTATTGATTCATATTAGTATACGTGATCAGCGCTGAAACGGTAGCGGCGGGTGTGATGGTGTTCACGTACACAGATATTACTACATGATACTATCGGCCCGAGTTACCAGTTGTTTCATATATGTCAGTGCCTATGATATACAGCAGAGAGACTCTTGTACATATGTCCTTTGTGCTATAACTTTAGCCACAGAACATGTACTTCTTTGTATGCTATATATTATGAAGTAGCAAAATGTAAACAGACTGTTGTAGAAAAGGGAATGCCGAGTATGTTCTCTTTTGGTCCCCGTATCGAGCGAAGGTCCGGCAAGCGAAGCATACCTACATGTGTACAGCCATCACTGTAATTATATGTAGGAGGAAAACGGACCACTTACATATCTATCTACTACAGAGAGATTTTCAAAAATGGTCACAATTATACAGTAATTTGTTGGAGAGAAAGTTCTGTCATATTTTAAAGAAAATATTAAAATTAATTTATAAAAATATGTGTCTAATAGTAATCAATTATACATATATGCTCCATTATTTGTTACAATTTGTTGCCACCCTTCAGGTAACATGTCAATTCTTGTTTTTTAAAATAGTCAGCAATTACTTTAGAAACACTTGCAAAAACACTTGAATTTTTTTCCCGTTAAATAATTTTGTCGAGATCTGAACAGATAACAATCAGATGGTGCAATGTCAGGTGAATTCGGTGAGTAACTAAGGACTTCTCATCCCAACGAATTCACTTTTAGCCGTGCCACCATTGCAGAATGCTGTCAAGCATTATCATGGTGGTACTCTATTCCTTTTCTGGAAGCTAATGCTGGGCTTTTTTCTTTTACAGCTGCACTAAATTTATCCAGCTACAGCAGTACAGATCTGCGTTGATGGTTTTTCCCTGTTTCAGCAACTCATGGTACACTGAACCTTACCTCTCCCACCACAAACAAAGCAGTACTTTTTATTGATGGATACTTGGTTTTGGAAGTGTAACTAATGATGTTCCCGGTTTGCAGTAATATTTGTTTCTCTCAATATTCTCGTAAAGAATCCATTTTCATCTCCAGTAATCAGTTTGTCCAAAAACAGCTCCACACCGTGTCTAATCAGATGTGATGAACACATTCTTACACAATCAGATAAATTCTGTTCCGTTAATTCATGTGGAACCCAAACACTGCTTTAACACAAACCCAAGAAATTTAATGTGATCTCCAACAGTTGCATGATGAATACCATACTCTTCTGCAATTTCTCAAGTTGTTAAATGTAGGTTATTTTCCAACATGGATCACAACACATCATTATAGAACTTAGAACTTCTCCATAACGAAGCATTTTCCGAAGTGGTGGTAGTTTCATTTTGACATACAAAAAATGTTCTAATGAACCAATTTTTGAATAAACGACATTTGAATTTGGATGGTCATCAAGATCAATCACTTTCTTGGAGGCTCAGATGCCCGGAACGAATTTTACTAAACCATCTTTGACAAGTACAAACATTTACATTTTCTCCAAATACTGCACATAAATATTTACATGCAACCAATGTGTTGCTTCCTTTTTGGGATTCAAACAAATGTTGTAAATGCACTTTATCTACTCACATGTAACACATGTTTTTCACTTTAAATATCACAAATAAATAATGAAGGGCAAAACAAGACTCCTTTTAAATTATATGGCAGTTAAAAAAACAAAAAAATCAATGACTCACTAGCCAGATGTTTTGTAATTACAATACCTGCCTATTTAAAATACAACAGAACATTCCCTGCAACCTACAATTTACAACATAATAAAACATTACACCCTTATTACCCCAAAGGGGGAAGTTGGAGAAGTGCAGTACCCTTTCATAATTCACCTGTAATAAGTCCCATCTTAGAATAGAAAGTAAACCTGTTTCCTTACACCAGGCACAAATCCAGACTCTGAGTTACTATCAGGAATTTAAAATCAAAGTAACCCCATAGTATTTGACCTAGGGTCGAACGTACGACCTGTCGTAAGTTGGCAGTCGTGTTTGCAACCACTAGAACAATTTGACAGTCAATTTACTAACAAAATAACTCACTTGCTTAAATGTTACATTATATGGGAATGTTAAAGGAGTAGTTTCTGGAGCTGGAGCCGGCGTCGCCAGTGGACCATACAGCATAGACATAGATGTTGGAAAGAAAAACTGTCCAGTTTCCTGCTTATTAACCGCTTTGCGGTTTTTCCTAGGCCTCCTCACTTTTCTTCCACTCAAATTCTTCTTGGAATCTTCATCTTTATCTCGCTTTTGATCCAAATCAACAATGCTACAGTCATCACATTTTTCCTCCTTGTACTTATCACATTCTGACTTCTTCTTGTCTTCACCTAGTTCTAACTTCTTTTCATCATCTGCCTTTGGAATTTCAGTCGGAACTGGCACAAACGATTTAAGATTTTTTCTAGCTCGTCCTGAAATAAAAAATGTACAAAATATCACTTCCCTCATCTACATGAGATAATAATGAAGTAAAAAGCATGTCTCGGTATGGTGCGGTCTGCCCAGGCACAGCTAAATGCTCTGCCCGCTATGGGTAGCAGTGTAGACGGTGCAAGAAGTTGTGCTTCCCCAACCCACACTCCCAGTGTGGCATTATGGGCATAATCCCTGAGGGGGGCCCATAAGCCTATTGCAGTCCATTGCTGAACACATGCTTCTGATGATGTATTATTAAGTATACATAACTTCATGCCTGTAATGCCCAAAGAGGTGGGCAGAGGAATGTAGAACACTCCCACATGTCACCAGTTACGTTTACGTCCCACTACGGAATAGGTGGTAAGCCTATCGCCATGCATCAGGCACATATCCAGACTTCGAACCACTACTAGAAAATCTAAATTAGAAAATTTTGTAGTGTTCGACCCAGGAATCAAACCCGGGACCTTACGATCGGCAGTCGCACTTGCAACCAATACGACCAACGAGGCAGTCAATTAAGTATACATTAATATTTTAGGTATCAGTCTCACAAACATTCAATCATACAATTCTACATCTCAACACACAATAAAAAGTATTGAGGAACAGGGCCGTCAGGTACTAAATAATGTAATTAATTATAATAACTAGTTACCTATAAGAACTGAATCAATATCTAACCCAACTACAGATTTAGCACCAAGAGTACGAGCCACTGCAATTGATATGTGGCCAACGTTACAACCAATATCGAGAACATCCTTGTTGTGGAAGAGGTGCCGATGCATCTCAAACACCTGCAGACGAATATCCATCATGGCATTCAAGTTCCGGTAACCATAGTACCTGGAATGGCATAAGCCTCATTTTATAAATCTAAAAATACAAATTATTAAAACTAACACAAAATTATTCTCCAAATTAATTAATTAATATAAACATTAAAGTTAAAACAATTAAGTTAAAAAGTTAAAACAATTAAGTTAAAAAGTTATTTGAAAGTTACTTTCAAATACTTATCACATATTTGAAGACAACTTGCCAGCAGTGCAGAGGCAGGTTTATAAGAATGGATTGAATTGATTGGCTACATTTTTTATACATATTTTCCAACATAGATCTCATTATATAAAGTAGAATATTCACCTCACTAACAATGAACATGAACATAGCTGTGAACATGAACATAACACTCCTGCGGGGTAAGTGCCAGTAGAGTCACTTCTTATTTCATTACATCCCATTAGGAACTATGTCAATAAAATAAAACATCATTTTACATCAATTTACATACCTGTCATAGTTGCCAAATTGGTATCTTGAATTTTTGGCATGAAATGTTGGTAACTTTTGTTCTCCTTCAGATAAGCTCTTTAGTTTGGTGCGGTGAGGGGAAGCAGGGCGGTCAGGGGCTCCTGTGCGGGGCTGGGGGCGTGCTCTCATCCATGCACCAGGTTGAGGCACTACTGGGCTTACTATTTTATCTAATGAGTCCATACGCCTCAATTTTTTACTATCTTTCTGTTTTTGTGTGCTATTTTCGCTCTCACTGCAGGATCTCTTTCGTGATTTCGATGTTGAAGGCTCTGGAGGTAGAGGCTCTTTAATGCCTTCCACTGGTGGAGCTGTCACCTCAACTGAGGGTGTAACATTTTCAGTTGTGCGCCGCCTTAGCCTAGGTTTCTTTCGAGGCTTTCTCTGCTGCATCTCTAGCCTCTTCTCATATTCGTCATTATCAAGAGGCTCCATTAGATTTAAGGGGTCTCTGATATTAGGGGGAATTATTACATCGATTTTTGCCTTATGTCTTGGAGGTGTTGGCAAAGGTGATGACTCAGGCGTTACTGCGTTCATTGCCCGATTAATGTCCTCATCTTGCAAGCTATTTAGGTTTAAAGGATCCGATATGTTGCCACCAAGGAGAAATTTTGTTGGAGGAATAAAAACATCCTTACGGGGTCTCTTGTAAGGAAGAAAAAACTTAGATATAGAAGGAAAGCTTTGTGCTCGTTTCCTACTTTGTTTGAATTTTGTACCTTGATGGATCCTCCTAACCGCGGCCCTTTCGGTACTATCTTTAGAGGGCACATGATTTTTCTTACCATGGCGAGATTTCTTTTTCGCTTTTTTGACACACGGAGCAACCACGTCACCTTCCTTAACATTAGCTTCAACACTGGGCAGGTCTGCAGTACTGCTAATATTTAACGATGGGTCTGCTGAGTCAATCGCTTCGTTCTCAGATATATCACCTACATCGTTTTCATTATTAGTTATTTCACTTTTATTATCACAAACGAGTACATTCTCTTCGGAACTGCCCATTGTAAAATAATTCACATATTACAATTTTATTGTAACCCAAATCAAATTTACCGCCACTCCGGTTCTTGCAAAATGTACAAGGACATCCGTCAATGAGTGATAAACAGGTTTAACAATACGATTGTTTTCGCCACTGAATAATTTTTATACAGTCTAGTATCTCAAAACGTTCATATTACTTAATATAGAATGATCCTACAGTGTATTAGCTAAATATATCGTACAAATAACACAGTGCACTCGATCATAACCACACCACACACGAAACGAAACAAGCCAGAATATGGCAATTTGACATTTTTTTTGTTAGTGTTGCTTGCCCAATTATACTTAAGGCGGATAATGTCTATTTATTCATATCTGTACAGGTTATTTCATTGAAATTTAAAAGTGTTATATATTCGCGAGCCTGTGAAAGTAATGTTAAAATGTAGTTGTATAACCATATTAAAGATTTAAGTACAAAGAAAAATACTAATGAGCTTGAGACGGAAGCGAGCATGTTAAAGGATACGTATATGATACCAAAGTAACCTCTTATAATATTGGTGCCAGACATGTAGACAAACATTAGTGCAAGTTATTCACAAAACATTTCAACATAAAATAAATTATCCTAGTTAGATGAATCTGCTGATTTGTTTCGACAACATCTGTGCATTTAAATTTTTCTCAAAGATTTTGGTATAAGAGCCAGCTTAAATCTGACAACACATATTTTACGGTACCTGAGATTTCTTCCAGTAAAACTGCTATACCCAGTAAACAAGGAAAGGATACTAGCTAAGCCTGGCTGCGGTAGGATTGGAATCCCTCAGGTGAGTCAGGAATGAAAAATAACCAAATTGTTAAAGTTTTAATATGTTATAATATACCTCTAGAAAAACTGAAAAATAACTGTGTTTGCCAATTTTAACGGTTGCAACATCACGGCAGACATTTTTCAAAATTTGAAATAATATTTTTGAAGTATTTTATGGCGTCTGCCATTGTAATATATTATTTATTGAACCATTATAAGCTGATATTGAAAATGGCTGTGAGTGGTTGTGAGCAATGTGAGTGTGTGGGTTGTTCAGGGACGGCAAAAAGTTTTGGTGCTCTGAAAGATAGACATATTAACTTTCGACGAGGCGACGGCGTTTGTCTTTTTTTTTGCTCGTCGACATTATCCGCAAGATAAACATATAAACTGTTGTCGAGGCGACGGCGTTTTTCTTTTTTTTTAATTATTCGCCGACATTCTCCGAAGGATTAACATATTTTTTTGCTCATAGACATGCGCACCAGGCACGACAATATTATAACTTTTAAGGGGGCGGCAACATTTTCTTCCGCCCCGAGCAGGCCAAACCCACGCTACGGCCTTGCAACATACACTTACATTTTAATGGCATATTGAATTATTTTTCTAATAACGTATATATTTGTACAATTAAAAAATTGTTTGAGACCGACCCGAAAATGCACTCAACGTCGAACGTCTTTCTATTTTCTATATAATTATAAGTTACTTAATAGAGATAAAACTATACTATAATGATATTAAAAAGTCGCAACGCTTGGCCTTGACTCTGGGCTAGTGGAAATTAAGTCTAACAAGATTCTTTATTTGACAGACTATTAGAGTACTTCATTGATCCAATGGTTGTAAGCATGACTGTTGATTGAGAGGGTCTGGGTTAAAACCCCAGATCAGGTACTATTAGACTTTCTAGGATAAATTTTTAGCATTTTCAGTCTGGACTTCCAGTGCTCGGTATATGGCAGTAGGCTGACCTCCTATTCCTTAATGAGACGCAAACGTAACTAGTGAACCTTGGGAATGTACATGTAAAGTAAAAGTCAAAGTTATCAATGGGCATATTATTATTAATGTATTCTTAGTGATACGCTTGAGCATCCTCGACAGTGCACCGCGCAAAAGTGTGTCACTGTGTCACTGCTTTCACTGTGACGTTCATTTAGACGTTCAAATGAATTATCCTTTTCTCCTTACAGTATATTTTATTCATAAGAAATTTTATTAACGATCTTGTCAACTTATTGTGGCTGTTTGTTACGGGACTTATTTCTGTTTATTTAAAAATGTAAATAAATAAGGGTCAACTTGTAAAAATGTTAAATGTATTTTGTAAAGATTTTTATACATTATGCACAAGGCAACAAAATCTTCAAAGCCATAAATTCTGATAGACTAATTTATACTATTCTATAAAGTTGAAAATACAGGGAATGAAATTTATTCCTGAATTTTAAAAATATGGAATAATAATTATTTTTGTAATGAAGAAAACATCGTACCATAATGTTACTAATATAACCCTTTTTCGTATGTGGCAACTTAAAACAGTAAGCAAACGAACGAATAGCCGTAGCCGGTAGCATAGTATTCGAATTTTGAATTATATGTCCGTTTTGCACTACAAGACTGATTGTTGACAAAAGTGAAGATTGTGTATATATGGTACATGTTTTTATTTGATGCCACTGCATCTACAAATAACACGGTTAGTAGTTTCAAAAATACCTACTGTTTATTTATTCAAACCAAGCCATTCATACCTTAATAACCCATAAATCGAATCCAACCTGTACGTGAACAATAATGTTCAGTAGTAAGAATTATGTTTATTTTACTTTTAAAACTCATTGATGCAATGGCAATGGCATTAGAAATGAGAGGTAATGACCTCCCATCTCATATTAATTTAACATTTATTATGTACATACATACATACATTACGTGTATGTTTGTTGTGTATATCACTCTTCAAAAGATTAATATCTGTTATTTATTATCGTTGCAGATGTCTCGCATTCCAAAACTGCCGTCAACTGCTCCAAATGAAAACCGACCCGGTTTATTAAATGCACGGACCATAACAAGGACCATCGCCCACGGACTCAGCGATGCTGAGAAGAAGAGCCTGCTTTTAAATCATACTAAGCCTCTACGCTCGAACACTACTGCCGCAGTACCAGCGCCGCGAGTCAAAAGAGCTGCAACAGCCCCTACTTCTATCAGTTTGCCTTCAAAAGTTGTTAAACATGAGAGAAAACCTGCTACTGTAGCCCCGAAAATCCCCCCATATGATTACAAGGCGAGATTCAATGATTTACTAGAAAAACATAAAAGTATTAAATGTGAATTAAGTGACCTCAAAGATAAATACATGGAAATTTCTGAAGAATATGAAAGAAATAAGGAGACAATGGAGAGCAGTATTAATGAGAATAACATCTTAAAGGAGAAGTTACTCAATACTTTAAAAGAGCTGAGAACTAAATCAACTGAATTTGAGAATATTAAAATTGACCTCGAGACCTTAAAACTTGAAAATGAAGATTTACAAAACAAAACTAGATTACTGGAAGATGTCACCAACAGTTTAAAATTAAAGTCTACGCAACTTGATAAACTTCAAGTGGAACACAATGAATTATCAAAGCACCATAAAAGTCTCAAAGACGAGACCAAAGCACTGAGAGTGTTGACGGATCACTTAAAAAAAATATCAATTGAGCATGACAAGCTACAGCTTGACCATAAGGATGCACAGGATGCTATTACAAAAAATAAAATTGACACAGAG
Organism: Jemadia pseudognetus; assembly: GCA_018244755.1. Lineage (NCBI taxonomy): Eukaryota > Metazoa > Arthropoda > Insecta > Lepidoptera > Hesperiidae > Jemadia > Jemadia pseudognetus. The sequence continues at coordinate 11,204 of DWTO01001009.1, forward strand.
GCATTACAAAACATTTTAGCCACTATGTATAATGGGCAGAGGATTTTGAGGAATACTATCCAGGACCTAAAAGGCAATATCCGTGTTTACTGCAGAGTACGGCCTCCACTAGATGCTGAAACATCAAAACCTTTGTACAATCTTAATGTTCTTGATGCTTGCTCCATCGAGGTGGAAAAGATTGAGTTATTAAACTCATCCCGAAAAGGAAAATCATTGCATTCATTTACATTTGATGGTATTTTCACTCCACATTCTTCTCAGGAGGATGTTTTTGCAGAGGTTTCTCCTATGGTACAGTCAGCTTTAGATGGTTATAATGTGTGTATATTTGCTTATGGCCAAACTGGCTCGGGGAAGACATATACTATGGAAGGTGGTAGTGGTGTAGAAAAATATGGCATAGTGCCTCGGTCCATTAATATGATATTTACCTGCATGGAAGACTTGAAGAGAATGGGATGGGAATTGACAATCAAAGCATCCTTTCTTGAAATATATAATGAAGTCATATATGATTTGTTACATTCTAGTAAGGACCAGGAGAACCATGAAATTAAGATGGTTAACTCAAAGGGCACAGACTTGTATGTGTCTAATTTAAAAGAAGAGGAAGTTAAGAACTCTCATGAATTCATCAAATTCTTGTTATTTGCTCAACGTAACAGACAAACTGCAGCTACATTGAATAATGAACGTAGCTCGAGGTCTCATTCTGTTGCTCAAATTAAGATATCAGCAACTAATGAAAATCGGAAAGAGAAATTTACAAGTAATTTGAATTTAGTAGACTTGGCTGGGTCAGAGAGCGGAAAAACATCTCAGAGAATGAATGAAACTAAACACATCAATAGATCATTGTCAGAGTTGTCTAAAGTGATATTGTCTTTACAGACAAACCAGTCTCATATCCCATACAGGAACTCTAAATTGACTCACCTCTTGATGCCCAGTCTAGGTGGTAATTCAAAAACCCTTATGTTGGTCAATATCAACCAATTCGATGAATGTTTCAATGAGACTCTTAACTCCCTAAGATTTGCAACAAAAGTTAACAGTTGCAAATCAACTAAGGCTAAGAAAAATATCACTATGGTTGACCCATAACTCTGGTACTTTTGTTACATTAATGGCAAATATTTTTATGACCACATATATTAAACCACCATTTATACCATATATTGATTGTCTTAAATATTATTTTAGTAAATATTGATATTAATGTCTCATTGCCTGTCAGTCATCTTAAACAATTCTGTTAAATTTTTATGATAGTTTATCAATTTGATTAAAATCCCAAGGTGAAATATTGCAACTCTTGGGTATTACCGTGCAGAAGAAGACTAATATGGGATGATAATGAGACACGATGGTAGTAGTCAGTTACGTTACACTCAATGACAGCTGCTTTACTATGACCTTAATAATACAAATATAATCCATTAATTTTATATAGTTATTATTTCTAATGACAAAACTGACATGTTAAAAAAAGAGTTCAATATTCTTACAACAAGACAAGGTTTTAGGATAGTATAAGTATATACTAAAAATTAAGTACTTGTCGTTACTTCTTACAGTTCCCACCTTATCCTGCGTAAACATTAGAATTACTTTGTACTCTAAATGTTACAATTAGCCAGTAGCTTCTAACATTTTAAGTGGATTTTAGATGCAGAATTATCTTTAATTTTATAGTTTAAACTGATATTGTGTTTGTCTTGACTTGTAATATTCTATATTGTTTGAATTTTGAAAAAACAATCATAACTTTAATTTTTGACAATAGGCTTATAAATAAAGTTAATTATTATACCTTGTGGCTTTCATTTGGTATCAGTCTTTTACAGGCTTTGTTAGTAGTTTGTTGTGAATCTTACATGTTGACAATTATGTTTGACTATAATATTCTGTATAAGCAATGCACCAAACTAATAATTAATGCTAAGCCTAATAGACGCTATCAAACGTAAACATCCGATTCCCAGGTTAACAATTTGTTGAAACTAATGTGATTGAGCTGTGGTGATGCTGTGGCAAAGCAAGTAGACAACTCACTAGCCTCATTAAATGTGTGAGTTGTAACAGGTACGCCAATAATTACAGTTACTCTGACTGTGCATGGGTTTACAGGAGTCCAGTAGGAAATCTAAGTAGTAGTAATAATTAATTAGGCAAATTCACAAGCTCACAGCCATCATTCATTCAACATTAGGCAGAGCGGGTACTACGGCACGGTACCTACCTAACCAGACACATTGAAATATATTACTGATTATTACAACGACAGGAGAAACTTGCTCACCTCACAAATAATTATTCTGCATTAAAGAAGACACCCTCCGGTTTTACTGGCGGGGTCTCTAACAACTGGATTAACAAGTCCGTCAAAGCACTAATTGTCAATTCTATAATTTTGCAAGGGATCATAGCGTCACAACGAATAATATATAATTTATACAATGTTCTAATTTACTCATTGTTGATTTACAGACTGTCTCGTTGGTCGTGCTGGTTGCAAGCGGGACAACCGATCGAAAGATCCTGGATTCAATTCCCGGGTCGAGCATCACTGTATTTTTCTAATGTAGATTTTTTAGTCGCGGCTCGGAGTCTGGAAATGTGCCCAGCGTTTGGCAATAGGCTCACCACATATTTCATGGAGAGACGTAATCATAACTAATGAAACGTGAGAGTTTACTACACTCCTCTGCCTACCTCTTCGGGGATTACAGGCGTGATGTTACGTTACCTTATTTATTAATCGTAGGTTAGAAATGTACACATGCGTGCTACAAGTTCTTTAACATGCTATATAGTTTGCACTTTCCCAGTGTCCCAATGTAAGGTCCTTCGACAGGCTTCAAGATGATCTGTCCGTTACAAACGAAACACAGCACCGGGTGCACCAGCTACGTGACCTGTCCGCCTGCGGGCCTCCTGCGGGCCGCCTGCGGGCCGCCTGCGGGCCGCGCCGCCCCTCGCGGGAGGCCTGTGTCCAGCAGGCCTTGCATAAAATTTAAGAGTAAAGTTTAATATAAATTGTATTTTCACGACTTTGTTGGGAACCGTCGTTTTACATCGTTTCTCGAGGCATAGAGCCCTGTGAAGTTCACCGATGCCTCGAATCTAACTGTTGATGGGAAGGTCCACTCAACCCTTACAACACTATGCGAGGCCCTGCAATTCAGTAATATTTAAAAGAACTAAATAATACACAACTAGCACTTAGTTTAATTTTGCTACATATTTTCATTTCTTAAACGAAGAATGCAGTTGTGAATACTAACTACATAATTAAATTCATTGACTGAGATTACCATTAAATTTAAGTACGTCTTATACTTTTGTAATTGTGAGTATAAGAACTGAGTTAACATTTTAAATTGGTAGATACCGCGAACTACAATATGTGAAACTGGTTCTAACGTATATTTTTACAAATAGTAAAATAGAGTAGCTATTGAATTAATAGACAATTATTGTGTGCACCTAATGAACAACATAATATACTCAGATAATATCTTAATATGTCACTCTTACTCGTAGTATTACATGTTAAGGAAGCAGAAATAAAAATCCTTATAAAATGATAAAACTATATTTAATTACATTTAAGGACTAGATCAAATTACTGGGCGACATACAGATCGTGTCTTTCACATGCACACAAGCGTTTTTCTGTACATCTCCATGGCTTTACAAAGGCGCAGGGAGAGCGGCGCAGAGGCGCGCAGGCCAAGCAAGCGGACTTGTAACCGCGGGTCGGGTCCAGGAGTCTGTCGCCTGGCTGTTCAACGCGACACATTAGTTTCTGTCGCCTCCGACAATGTAGCAGTTTCTATAATCTCAATCAGTCTATCCAACCCGTACAAGAAACCTTCTTCGTGATTTCCTTGTTCCCAAGGTTTACGATGTGTGACCTGCATACCTTCGGGCAGAAGCCGTGTTTTAGCGAAATCGATCAACCACGCTCCGGCGTGCTCGTCGTCGTATATGATGAATATGCTGCTGCCGACAATTTCATGCCTCCGGAAAAATTCAGATTCCTCGAAGTGGCTCCTGATTTCCCGCAGCCGAGCGGCGATGGCGCGACGAGCGCGTTCATCATGGCCCAGAAACCTGGCTATCGTAGCTGCTAGTTGACGTGGCTCCCGTACTTTCTGAAGGTCGGTAAGAGGTGGTCGTCCTGGCAGCTTAACTGCTTCAATACGAAATCCCTGTTCCGCAGACGAAGATTGTCGTTCACGGAACTGCATGTAACGCAGCTTAGTAACTGCATGCGCTGCATGTTCCGCTTCGGTCGGGGCGGTCGGGTCCAGCCGCACCATCTTCTCGTAAAGGTCTGCGCGAGCACGGGCGTTGCTGACTTCGTCTTCGAGAAAGGTGCGAGTACCCATCTTAATATCCATAACGTGAGGGTCGCGAAACCCATGTAATAGGTCTTGAAGCTCAATAAAATGTTCACCACCGTATTCCAGTTCCCGGTAGTAACGCGGAATAGCATGGCGCATGTGTGGACAAGCGGCTAGCGCTTCATAGGCGTCCCGTTCAGGGTTGTGAGCCGGAGCGTCGCCGTCGGAGCGCCGTTTCCACACGGTGCCGGGGCCGGCGGGCGCCAGCGAGCCCGGGTGGCCGGACAGCTGGAACCATTCTGACGTTCGAGTCTTCAATAACGAGCCGGTAATTGGCACCGAAAGTTCTACGGCCGTCTGTAAAAGGGCATAGATTACATTACATTAATAATTACATTATATACAAATAATATAATATATAATATTTTTAAATCTCCCGATAAGGTATATAGGTACATAATTTATATAACTACTTGTCCTACTATCTGTTACTTAATCATTTACATATGGAACATTAATAATAAAATAATTTTATTGCCTTGAATAAAAATGATAGCAGAAAATATACATAATTTTAATAAGAATATTTGTTTCCTTTAGAGGTTGTAGTATGCTCTTCCAAATAATACTTACAATAGCTAATAATTTGAGTAAATCTGAAGGTTGCGACGTAGGTGTTGTAGGGACGGGCACGGCGGCAGGAGCAGGCTCTACAGACGAAGTGGTTCGTCTCCAACGCTTAAAAAGTGCCCCCTCATCCTTGCCGCGCCAACGCTCTTCATCTTTTCCGGAAGCAACCTGAGAACAATAACAAACGGACAATTTAAAACACCTGTAACTTACGACAAAACACTAAAACACTTGTTTGTTAGGTTTAGAACACTGATCACTCTGTGATGACGTACCGCTATAATTTTATTAGCGGCATAAAGCAGCCCACCAGGGCCCAGGCGACTCAGTACGGACGGGCGCGAAACGCTGTTCATCTTGCTGGTAACGGTCATGGCGGACGAGTGCGAGCGACGGCGGCGCGAAAACAACTGAACTATATACAGAATAGAGTGCGAGGAGCGGTCGAAGCGAGTGGACTAATACCGTCTACTACTAGCTTGCGAATGGTGTCGGTGGAAGGGGCGCCATCGCTTTTATAGAGACCTGTGATTACGCATGACGTCGCCGCTGCCGCGCCGCGCCGCGACCCGCCCGCAGGCGGCCCGCGTCGGGGTTCTTAGCTCTGAGTAAACATGTACAGAGTAGACCGTGCCGTGAGTAGTGTCTAAATGCGCGTCGTGGCGCCTAGAAAACACCGCTGTTGATGCTTTACTCATCGATGTATCAAAAGGAAACGTCATTATATTCGCTAAAATTGTAATTTTATGACTTAAAGTTTTGTAACATAGATTAAATAATTGCCTTGTTGGTCGTGTCAGTTCCAAGCGCTACTGCCGATCAGGAGGTGCTGGTTTCAAATCCCCGGTCGGGCACTACTGGAATTTTCTAATTTAGATTTTTTGGTTGTGGCTCGGAATCTGGAAATGGGCCCGATCTATTGCACTAAACTCACTACCTATTCCACAGTGAGACGTACCTAAATATAACTGGTGAAACGTGGGAGAGTACTACACTTCTGTCAACCTCTTCGGTTTTATATTTTATTATATTTTATATACTTCTATAACGTTAGACGTACCTAGCTTGAATTTGCTAATTCGTCTTTATAAGTAGGTATATGTTAAACCGTATTCCTTATTTCAAAAGTAATTCCCAGAAAATCCTGCCGCACGTAGCTAACTGAGTCATTATGACATCGCACTAAAAAGATGAGCTCGCCACGGTTTCCAACTAATTAAACATCAAGTCATTGCAAAAATATCCCGGATAACAATTGCGTTGCATAGAAGGATGCCAAAACCGGGAAAATGATTTTATCATTGAAGACAATATTTCAAAAAGAAATGACATTGATCGTTTTTTATAATATTTATGGGATGTATAATCGCAGAGAACAGCTTCTCACAAGGCCCACGCCGCTGCCCGTAGGCGAGCAGGCCGTGTAGCCGCTGCCAGGCAGGGCGCGCCATATTGCGATTAGCCAGCGTCCGTTATAATCGGTTCCCCAATAACCCGACATGAGATCGGGAGATGTATTTTTTCTCCGCCCGGACAAAGGCACACTACCTTATAAAGGAATATTGACAAGCCCACATAGAAATCAATCCGTTAATTACAACTAGGAATAAAGCAAGGGGCGTCAGAATCAAAGTTAACTTTAAGGG
>DWTO01001010.1:0-17821 GCA_018244755.1 Jemadia pseudognetus
AATTTAAATTAGAAATTTTTTGTAGTGTTCGACCCGGGAATCGAACCCGGGACCTCCCGATCGTCAGTCGCACTTGCTACGAACACGACCAACGAGGCAGTCAACATTATATCCAACTGGTGAATGTTTTGGCGGCATCAAAGGAGCGTCCTCGAGCGGTGGTTATTATCAAGTACGAACATGTACTCTGTCCGACGCACCCTGGACATTGTGAGTAATCCTTTCACTGCGATGGCTGATCACTCACGATTACCCATCGACTCCACGAAGAAGAGACGAACATGAATTTTCTTTGGAATCATCGCTTTTTTAGACTTATGTTTCACCGACTTGATCGTAATAAAATTTAATGAAATCGCCTGGACTCGAAATATCGTTTATTTGCCGAGTGTGACTATGTAATACTTATTGCAATTATGCAAGTAGTGTTGTATGTTGTACACTCGCGCGCCTAAATGTTCCATTCTAGATACTTTTTTGATTTCGCGACTCTACATATCTACGGACTCTACATAACCTTATTCATTTACAAATACGTAATTCTCCAATTATAAAGGTTATGTAAATCAATATACATATATCACCAAACAATATCCCGTATATTGCGCAAGGATCTTTATGAACTCTGCATTGAGTGTCATTTATTTAATGCCATCGATCGTCTACACTTTGGTTAGTGCGCGTCCCAAATGATCGAGTCACGATCGAGATTGTCGCAATAGAAGCTAAGACAGCTAGAGCGATGCAATAAGCTGAGTCCCAAGACTATTTTGGGCAATATTATGAAACATACTCTACATTGGCTTATGAAACGTGACAATATTGTACAGCGATATCTAGCAATTTGTTGTATAGGTCGCTACTAAGGATAGGCGAATTAGGTGATATTAAGCGAAGTATATAAGAAATTCTTTTATTTTTCATTATGGTTTGATTATCTATTCCTTGTAAATATATTAGATTACGTACCTATTAATTGTCTGTATAAAAGATAACATGTATTTTAAAATAACTTATAATAAAATAATTTATTATTAAAATGTTATGTTTATCGTGAATACATAGATAAACTCTATTATCAAACTCAAATAAAGAAAACATCAAAGAAGACAGCACAAGTGCGATGTGCGTAAAAACTACGAAATCGAATTATCACAAGACTCGTGTAAAGTACGAAATACTTTCGCTCGAAGCGGACTCGTTAAAGTTATTACGAGCGTAATTTCATTTGAGCGTGTAGAGCACGCTCTCCGCGCCATTATTAAAATATCTCATTAAACCCTCCAGTTTCCTAGGAGACCACTTTCCCCGATCTCGTATCAATTACTCGGAACTCCTAGATTTTATACGTAATGGCCTGTGCGCGGTGTAATTATGAATATAATTATAAGCAGAAGTTCCAGTTTTAATGACCAACTCCGGTCATTTCCATGCACGTGGTATGAAAGTTTACGAGTGAATTATATTAAAATACGAACTACTAACGCGCCACTGTTCTCGTCTCGACCATCGGGAGATGTGAGTATTTTAGGCCAATTTGCATTTTATCTCGGACTGCTCGCCCTTTTTAATACAAACTTAGTGTTTTTATTCGGATTTAAGAATAAAGATAAACAAACAAGAACAGGTTGTATTTTATTAAAGTTTGGCTGAAACAAGTTTATGATCGTTAAGTGATTCTCGATAATATGAAATTAAACATATTAAAAAGTTTATTGAGAGTTAAATTCGTTATCGGTTTGTTGAATTTATTAATCTTCGCGAAAGTTTCACTGTACTTTCGCATTTGAATCGAATGTGGCTGAAAACTTGGCTCAAGTTCGGAGCAGATGCGAGTGAGTAAGATCTGTCTACGTCAAAAAAGTAAGTAGAAATGTTCGCGGTCTTTATATATAAGCTTCAAACATTTCTGTGTTTTTGATATTCTAACAGAAAAAGTAGACACTGTTATATCTTTGTTTTTGACATCGTATAAGTATATATTTAGTACTAATAAGTAAGAAATTATTTGCACATTCTGACAAATTGTCGTGCCGTTTGTCGGCAGCAGCTCCCATGGTCATTATGTACCTAAATACTATGCGTTCAAAGTTCTTTTTACTGTAGAAACTTATTTTTCAGCCGACCTGTTCAATACAGTACATTTACATTGCCTCTCAAAATATTTATTTGTCAAGAGAAAAGAAAGTGTAACAAAATGTAAATAATAAACCAATATCTATCACAAGGAAACATCTGAGAGTATTAGAGCAATATTGCTTTTCACACAAAACCGTCAGTGCTAAATCTATTCGTGGGAGAATTAACGTCCTGTAGCTCCCAACACGTAGTATTTCTCGAGCTAAATCATAAATACGTAATCCCGAAACCTCAGCGCCACTCGGGGATCGCACAACGTATTGCCAACTTCACGAACCCGACTTCTCCATCTAAATCAATTGTTCAGATACACATTACATTATTGTTATTCGATAAAGATCGACTTATTCGTGACGTGATCGAATGGGTTGTTACTTACATTTTTGTCCTGTATTAGATTTATACCTGACAATTGAATGAACATTTTTTTGGTTTATTATTATACGATAGGTCAGCATTTGACCGTGACACCGCTCGATGAAAAATGGGGATGGGTCCTAACATGGAACAAATACGCCTAGAAAAAGCCTATTCACCCTTCCTTTCGAGAGTACAGAGCCAGAGAGTTTCAGGTGCCACAGATATACGTCAAACCTTCATAAAGATTTTCAGTAGTCGAGGAAATTGAAAATATGATTCCGAAGTCTGTTTCGAAGCAATCGCTGGATTTATGTAGCGGGCGGTTTTCTTTTGCCGCTACGTAAATCATTTTCACATCGGAGGCTTGAGGGCTACTGTTAGCTATTACAGTTTGTGGTATACATGCGAGCAAAAACAGTATGATTTATATTATAACACATTTTTAAATTTGTTTGTTTATTTAACAGAATATTATTTTTGTTTCCTCTGAATTGAAAATCTGCCTACTACAGTCCATTGCCGGAGATAGGCCTCCCTTGAGGGGCTATACCCATAATCCCCACGCTGGGCATGCGGGGTGGAGATCGCCCAGCACAACTTTACCCATAAATACCTATTACAAATGCTTGTTTATATGGTTGCTGATGGAATATCTCAAGAAGTAAGAGGTCTGATTCCAAAGAACGTCATACCGTTTAATTAAATTTCTAAATGGTTGTCTTTGGAGATTTATTCCAAATTATAAGTCTATATCTATATATTTGAAACGGATTATCACTTGCAACTTACCAACCTAAGCTTAAACATTTACATACAAAAATGACTAAAGTAACTAAGGTGTACTAGTAGTCAACGTATTTTGTTGTTAAGCAGTATCACTATGTATCTTGCAAAAAACGAGTTCCGTGAGTCCTTGTTTTTCGTTGCTTTGTACTTTATTCTGCTCGCAAGTGTACAAAAACGTATGCCGTTCTTATTTGCCAATTTAGCGTTTGTATCGCTAGAAAAATCTAGACGATTTACTTTTCTGCTTGCGAAAGGCCGTGCATCAAGACCGACAATTGCGTTAGGTCTATTTTATTTTCCTCCAAAACGGATTTCCAACGAATCGTTTGTTCGCAGCACTGAAAAGTGTATCGCTGTATAATATATACAAACAAACAACCCTCGGAGTCCTTTGCGAAAGAACGATAAATTGAGAAACTCGTGAAACTGCCGTAATAAACTCATTTGAAACGGCGAACAGGTCGTTTTTACGGGATATTAACAATGCGCGCACCACAAAATGGCGTGACAGCGTCCCGTTCGCGCGTTCGGCAAAAGTCGGAAGCGATGTAAATTTCGATTAATTAACAGGCCCTGAACACATCTGTGCCCGGCTCCTCAATTGATAATTCCATACCGAATCCAGTCTTTGAAGTTTTAATTTTAATTAAATATTTCGATATTAAAATGCAGACAGCCCTCACTTATCTTCCTTCTCGATCCGGACACATACGAGAATGCAGTCCATGACAGATTGAAGTGCGACATGTTATTTGCGAGCACCAGTTGGCTATGAATTTTGTATTACGAAGTAAATGAAAAAACGTTAAATCGATTTAGTTTTGTAGTATTCATATAGAATTGTAGATTTTGAACCAACTCGCGTGCCCAACGTTGGATTTATGGGCTTAACCTGTCAGGGTAGGCCTATGTCCAACAGTGGACTGCAATAGGGTGATGAGGATGATATAAATTTTGATAATTGTACACAGAATGTATACATATATGAAATTTAACAATGCTTCGAATATTTTTTATTTAATTGTTATTCCCGTAATTTTATATAAGAACCTTTATTAGAGCGTCTCATTCATTTCTTGTATATAATACACGACATACTTACCTAGACACACCGTATAATATGTATATGCATCCATTGATCAGTCACTCATAAAAGTTGGCTCTTGTATCATGATCTATTTGTGTTGTATTACAACGACCACACAATCAGTAGGTGGGACAATGACAAGATTAATCTTACAATAATTGCTGTTGATGTTCTCGATTCAATCGTCGGTGCAGTGCAAAAAGCATGTTATCGATGCAAATTGATGTCAGCGCCGTACACTTGGCTACCATGTCAGCGAACAAATGTACACTGAGTGCAGTTCGACGTGCTTTATTATTGTCCGCGGTGTAATTACGCGTGATCAGTAATTATGAGCTCAGCTATGAGAACGAACATTGCGTGATCTGATTGGACTTTATTGATTTTTATTTAAATTTTTCCTCGATACAATTCTGTTTCTGTAGCATGTCTAAGATTTCTGTTCTCTTGCGTTATGAACTATATTGACTTCGAATAAGATTTTAGTCGTATTTAATATATGCAGTTTACTAATCACTGAAGATCAGATGGCCGGAATTTATATCTATTAACGTAACATCACGCTCGTAATCCTCGCAGAGGTAGGCAGATGAGCGTAGTACACGTTTCACCGTTTATGTCTCACAATAGATTAATTGACGAGTCTATTGCTATACATCGGGCACAAATCCAGACTCCTAGCCACTACTCGAAAATCTAACGCAGCCGCACTTGCAACCAACACGACTAGCGAGGTAGTCAATATACAAGTTTCAAGAAATGAAAATATTTTCTTTTACATTGCTTGTCATAAAACAATACGATTTAGTAAATCTACATGATATAAATTGAATAAAATTTTGTAAAAAGAGTAATGAATAAAACCCACAGCAATAATTTTACTGTACTTTCGTAGCGTTGCTTCTAACTGATCTGCCTCCTACCCGGCAGTGACAGTTGAAGGAATTATACCGACTGGGTATTTACAAAGCGACTGGCCCCTGGTCGCGTTAATTGAGATGAAATCAACAGATACGAGGGACGCAATTTGCAAAACTATTCGCTGGGACGTGCACGATGTTTAGATATGCGACAGTATGCTACACGTACAGTTAGACATACATACATATGTATGTACGGATTTGGATGTTAGAAGTATCGACGACAATTCGGTCCCGCTGCATGTGAGTTTTTTGAGATTTAATTATTGTAATGTAATTGTCTTTTGTGTATCAGTATAATCAACTGGATATGAAATAACTAATTAGAAATTTGGATAAAAATAAAGAAATCCTGACTAAAATTTAACGTATGGTTACCTTTATACATAATTGATTTTGGTGATATTTCTTATACAAATATAGCTAGAATACCGTACAAGTACACAAAAATTATTTTAATTTGTTTTTACTGTAGTTTTGTCAATATAATTAAAGTTAAAAGTGGTTGTCATCTACTAGGAATAGTATTCCCGATGATGGCACCGCCGTATTGTACCTTGCTCGATTCCCAGCTAAATTGATTGTGCGACGGACAAATATTTGTAGCTAGTCTGAGTGCTTGTTCGCGAATAAATATGTACCTACATATGTACAATACAGCAATGTCTCTATTGTAATAATACTGGAATTCGTGTTTTGCTTTTTTATAATATGCTTCGGTAAAAGTAAATGTAGTGTAATATCTCATGCCTATGATACATATTACCTTTTTCAAAGTGTTATTAAAGCAACTTTATTAAACTTAAATAGTAGCAAAACACGTGGTCAGTTTTAATGTAAAGCGTATGTAGGGGCGGGAAATTTCTAAATGATTTTCACATTTTCCTTTCATCTTGTGCCGTATGAAGTTTTTCCTGGTTATCAGCACTTTACGGTTGGTTAACTTCGTCGAAAAGCACGCCGTCGGTTTGGAACGCACGTCCTCTTAACAAAGAATTGGGGTCTGATGTTATGATAGATTTCCTATTTGAACCCTTTCCGGCTTAGATGCAAGCAAAATTTTACAACTGATCCGTAATTTTTTCTAGTTATTTCATCAGTCCTGTTCCTTGGACGTGTGTAAATTAATTCAGAGTAAGAATGAACGAATATTAGAATGTTTCATCAATACAATTTCGGTACTTTGGCCGTTTTGCAAAATCTTTTTTTCTGTCCAAATACATATATAGAAACACCGACAACCGAATGTGACATCGACCTAACGATCCAGGACAACAATAAATTCCCATTTATTAAAACAGCAACATTTTTCTTTAAAACAAATTCAAGCTTTCACCACTCTGTATACACGGCTGTCTGCTGTCATTTCTCTTGAGACAAGAAACATTGAAGGTAGATTAATAACACGTACACATGCAATTGACTCGTCAGATCGTTTGGTGGATTTACGACCGTTTGGATTGCTTGGCGTGGGCGTGACCTGCGCTGTCCCGAGCCTGCCGGTCGTGGGTGATCGTTCATATTTATCCTCCATCAGGTATAGCGGGGTTCACTGTCGCAACACCTGGAAGTAGGCATTGTCTATTCAATTAAATGCCGACGTCGCTATTATCGGTGTATCTGCTTATAGTTTGATGACACATTCACGATTATACCGGTGTCGTACCTCTTTTTACTCATATTTAAAATATTAGGACGTGATTCAATAATTATGCATTGTTTGAAACGATTTCAAAACATTATAAAATCACCTTAATATAAATATATTGGTGATAGTAATCGTTGTTTAGTTCACGAATAAATATTGATAAAGAACGAGAATGAATTCTTAGATTCCTTCTAGACAATCCACATACGTATATCATATATACAAAAATGAATAATATTTCAAAACAATCGATTCTATGCGAGTATTTGAGATGGAAATCATATAGAATATAATATAACTTCCTATTGTACAACCTTTATTGAAGACTGCGCATTTCCAATTCAACCACGCTTCATGATACAGTAATATCGAGGAAGCATAGAATCCTACTTCCTGTGAACCGTTCACGCATACATATGTAGAACAGGTTTCATTTCAACGAGTAACAATCGTGAAAGCCCGCGAACACAAAGCCTTCTCAATACCGCAGTAAGGCTTTCGCGGAAACATGCCGGCGTAAGACGCGTGCTTGTCCTAGTCGCTAGCTCCGTCTCGGAGGCAACGTGCCAAGTGTGATCAGTCAAGGTGCATTGCCCTCGTATCTCGGATATCGCTTCTCATTAACTTAAGAGGGTTTGTTTATTTCTAAATCGTTCTAGGCTGTAGCCATTACTGTTAACGGCCACCCATAATATTTGTTATTATTATTTGGTTGTAAATATGTTCGATTAAATTTGATTATACCACGACAGTTCCGTAACAAAACAAAAAGCTGATACATCAATTTTGATTCCCTTTGTAGTTTCACCGTTTGGCACGTATTTAAAAAGATAAGGGTTAAGTTAATAATCTATCCCTCTACTCCAGTACATTTTGCTACATCACTAGTCTGAGTGAAGATTATGGAAAACTCTCAGCTGCGTAGGTTTCCTCGCGATGTCTTCATTCAGCTTTGTAGCTGCGATATTACATTTTGTAAACGCACACAACATCATAATGATGCGTAAAACGTTTTCATTACATAATTTTTGTCTATTTAGGTAGACGAGGTCACTAGCGGTATCTTAAGCACTTTGCGTTGAATTTAACCTTTAATGCTCTAAAATTTGTACATCATAACAACGTAACATCACACCCTTAATCCCTGAAGAGGTAAACAGATGAATGCGGTACATTGCCACGCTTCACGTTTGCGTCCCACTATACAGTAGTAATGTCGCATTGTAAAATTTGTATACTCAATTTTTTAATTCGCCTTAGTAAACGTATAGTTTAATGATGCTAACCCAATGTATTATTTTTCATGATGTTAAACCAATGTAATATTGTTGAAGCGATATTAATTTATTCATACAGCTCGTTAGCGTATCAGATGTATTTACCTTAAAACGTTGTCACGTACCTAGTTGTTAAACAGTGAGGGAAATGTGTTATAATTGAGTATTACACCGGCCAATGTCTCGACGTGGGACAAATGCATCCTGAACTTTCTATCGGCAACATATCATTAATTAAATGGAAATTTTAATCGTATTTGCGTTACGCCTTGAACTCGTTTTATTGAGTTCTGTTTTTCTTTTTTAACGATTTAAAGAACTGTTTCATTGACAATATTTTTTAATACTCATTTTAATTGATCTTGAATGCTGTGAAAATTTAAATGGAAATCTGTAAGGTAATAATGACTTTTGCATAGATTCATGAAGTTAAGTGTCATTAAACAAGTCTTTTTCTAAATATTTTTATCGTCGATTGCATAATATAACATTGGAATGTTTCATATCAGTATAAAATAATAAAATTCATATGACTAGACGTGAACTTGTGGAAGCAATGGAAAACTGTAACTGATGGAACTCGTGTAGTTTAACTGTAGAAGGTCTTAATAGATTCTCTAATTCCTTAAAATCGGGCATGGAATCTTGAAGGGTTAATTTATTAACAGTATGTTTTTAAAGTAATTTAAAAAAAAACTGTTGGAGAACTAAAGATTATCCAACCTGTTACTACGTTTTTATTTCTTATAAATATTAAAACAACGCGGTAGAATTGTCTGTCAATATTTGTGAGATAACCAGCCTGTGATTGTAAGTAGGTACATACATATTGTGTATGTTGATACACGACTATTAATTTTGGATGTCGATATTAGATAATAACTACAACGGCGCCCCACGTGTTATTGACGTAGTGTTTATCTTAACAAAACACATTTGGGTGATGGGGGCCCGATTGAAAATTTCCGATGTTAAATATTTATTCACGGAGGCGCCCGGGCCGCGTCGTAAATCTGTGCGCTGACGGCGTTATTTTATTGATGTGTTTATTAATCACAGAAATATTATATTTATGTTCGCTAAGTTCTTTCGTTCGCCCGTATATTTAGGTTAAGTTATGACAGTCAAACGTTCTACCCGGCGAGTGATTGGCGTTCGTGTTTGATAAGAATGAACGTAGAAGAAAAGCGTCCGCTCTGTAAAGAATGAGATATTTGATTCTAGTGTGGTTAATACAGTTTCATTTAACCACGACCTGTATTTTGGATGAGTATCGCTGGCGGTAATAATGCAATTATCGCGTAACCGATGTCCACTCGTTACACAGGAGCAGCGTTCTTTATACGCGTGCGTCTTCCTGCTCTACAGTGTCTCTCGCTCACACGTACACTTATTATTATTATAGGTAGTGATCGATTATGTCATGTGTACCTTAATGTTTGATGTGAATTGTGCAAGTCCGCTTCAGCGTATTGTTAAAATAAAATATTAAACAAAGTAACACGTGCTTTATTCAACTGAAAAAGAACCATTTTTTTTATTATAGAAAATTCCTTAATATGGCAATACAAATGGTAATTGTAATACAGTTATTGTTAGGAATACAAATGCTTTATTAAGTTTTGATACATTACACGACGCGCAGTTTTACATAGCTCTGCAAAATATAGAGCAAAGTAAATCAAAGCTCAAATCGTGTTGACAAACCGCCGATTCATCTAGGTTGTTCATTGAGACGCCCTCGCAACTCCCGTAATTAGCTCGTTACAATTAAGACATCCTTGACGAACGAACAAGCCAATGCTGGCTTAATTGTTTTGAAGTCGCAACTCATCGCCACCACATTTGTATCAGTTGAAAGTGGCATTTTGACGATATGCCCAATTGTTTTTATATTTTTATAGATTGTTGTACGTTAACTGGTGAATTGTGGGAGTGTTCTACACTCCCCTGCCTACCTCTTCGGGGATAACAGGCGTGATGTTACGTTACATTGTACGTTAACGATAATATTAATTTATTTTCTTCTAAACGGAAAAAATCCTAGTACAAAAAAAATTTGCCTACATATAGTATATAGGAGCCATTGGAATCATAATACTACTAGTTTACCTACGTATATTAAATACCTCCGTGTCATAAAAGTTTTATTGACGCAATATTCACATGAAATATGCACAAGTTTGCATGTAGTTGATAAGAGCTCGCCGGCATGAAGAAATTATGTTCGTGATTCCATCTCGCGCCGTCTTCATGTAATTTCATGCTTATTAAGTATTTGTTTATTTGAACTCTGTGCGTATGGCTAAATGATGTCCGACTTCGGGCGGAATTTATTACGAATGAAACCACGATCCGAGTATGATAGCCTTAAAAATAACTTCTGAGACTTCGCTTCTACAAATTCCCGACATAAACTATCGCACTGTCGTGTAGTTCTTGCCATATCTGTTCGCGCTGCTTACATAATTGGCTAGATGAACACTGAACTGAATTCCTGCAGACGAAGCCTATGCTGTGCGTACTTATCTGTTAAAACGTTTGGAATTATCATGTTACTATCGAGTAAATTAAGTAATTATACATTGAATCTCTCGCAGCCCTATCCCCCACCAAATAGGGTTGTCGTTTTTTTTCGTATGTAATATTTATTTACTTAGCGATTAATTTTCTCTAAGATTGGCAGCATTGCAATCTCGAGTTATTAGCGGCTACATAAGGTTTTCCATTTAATTGCGAGCAGGAAAGTTAGCCGGACGCAACGTGTTGGTACGTCCGAGTACCTCGAACGTGCCCGCCGTTTCCCTTTTGCACTTCGCTGCCAATTTTCAACGTTAATCTCATTGATTACATACATACAGTTTCAGACGTAGTTATAATACATACATATATTCTACGTACCCGAATTTCACGCTTGTTATCCCCGAAGAGGTATGCAGAGGAGTGAAGTACACTGCCACGTTTCACCAGTTACGTTTACGTCCCACTATGGATTAATACATGGTGATCCTATTGCCAAATACAGGGAAAAAGGATATATATGCTTAATACATATGCTGTATATGTACGTAATGACAATGTTTGCGTACTTAACACCCTTCTCATTAGTTAAGAGTTCGCAGACGCGAGTCGTATGATATTTGTTTTTTTTAACTTTGGCGAGGTCGATAAAATTTGGTTGTCAAATTCATTCATTGTAAGATAAAATGAAATCGTAGTTGACGATAATATAAAATAATCAATATTGCAAACAAGAGATTTAAACGTACGAAACAAACTTGTGTACATTAAATGTTTTAAAATCAGACATTTAAATTTATGTATCATCGTACCAATAGATGTCTTTAGACACTGAAATCAACGAATTTCTGAGCCGATACGATTACATTATCTCATCCGCCTCCGCGAAATGTATAAATGTACTCGTATATATGAATGGGACCGGAACTTGGAACAAAAGCTAGCACATTAATAAATGTCTGTTAAAAGCGAACAATGAACGAATGTGTACGGCGTTGCGTCACACGTCACTGAAAACGGGAAGTGGCCGCAATGAGTTTCAGCGCTGAAAGAAATTAAACCGAGATACTGTGCAGATCGGGTTCCATTCGTTTGTGACGCTAAAACTATCAACAACATTTTAATCATGCAATATTATTCTGTACCCTTTCTTTTCAGTTTCAAACTTAGAACCAAAACGACACAGCTACGAATATATCTGGTGACAGTCGAATTTTAGCTTCTATCCCCTTTTGAAAGCCTATCCCCGTGAATGCTAGATGTGAATTTCATCTGAAAAACAAAATCAAAACTCGAAAACTAAGTAGACGCAATAAACAAAGCCAGCAGCACTGAAAACGCTAAACTGTAATGTTGAGATAATTAAAATATGAGCGAATAGTAATTCGCATCCAAAACACACATTAAGCGGCTGACGCCGGATGCGGTGCGGCGGCTGGACGGAACCGCCCGGCGCCGGCGCCGGTTCGCGCTCGTGTTAGTACAATACACAATAAACAATGAGAATTGCTTGTTATTTTAATGTTGTTAAATTGTATTTGAACGTTTTTAAAATCTTCATCATCGGGGATCGATTCCATTGCTAGACGTAGGCCTCCCCAAAGAGGGTGTTTGCCCTGAACCCCTGCGCTGGTGATGCGAACTGGGGATCGCAGAGCAGAGAAAATAATATTTCGATTATTTAAATATGGAAAGAAGCTATACATGAACAATATCGATGCCAATATTGACAAAGTTTTTCGTATAGCCCGAAATTGATATGGTATCACATATTGAGCGAACGAGATTTATTTATTAAGTCATAAGAAAACTAGACCACCTGAGTGTTAGAAATTTTAACATTTGCCATTTAATAATCTTTTAATATTTGTTTTGGGACAAATCACGTCTAAATTTATCATAGAATAGTACTGCATCCACATTTTATTTTTTATATCGGACACATTTCAGCGAGAAACTGTACCCGCCGCCAGTCGCCCGCACGAATTCACTTGTCCCGGAATATTGTTGCGTTATCAGATTAAAAGAACGTAGTGCTCTTGTTGGCGCGCCACACGTTTCGAGCTGCGCGGTGTGCTGTAAGTACATGATTGTTTATTTTTTCATCGTATCCACTTAACTCCGTCCATTACAAGAGCAATATTTTTTGAATTTTGATAAAAATTCGGTTGAATATTAGTCAATTTCAGTATTTATTTGGGACGGTAAAAATAAAAAGCTTCTGCGTTATTGGTAAAATGTAGAATCTGTTGAAATCGGTACACCGTGCGTAGACAATTGTCTAATAATGGTTTTTCCGCTCAAAACTATTGTTTTGATCAAATTATGTAGTGCTTAACAACTTATGCATGGTTATCCTGGATATCTCGATTACCTTCGGAACTAACCGAGGTCTTTACGAGGTCTAACAGGTAGCTACATAATTTAATTATTCAAGAAATATTTAAAAGTCAAATTCTCCTTCTTCCGTCATTGTCACTTTACAATTTTTAATTGTAATGTAAATTGCTAACGATTCTCGGAACGCTGATAAAAAAATTCATGACGTGTCCACGCTCATGGGAACAGGATTCCAAGGAATCAGTTTTTGTTATCAATGATACGTTTCAAGGTTTTTTTTTTTAATCACCAAAAGTATAAATATTTTTGTTATTTGGTGCATTTAAACGATAACTGGCCGCAAGGCTTTATATTGCATGATAAACTTCGCTCTAGCGATACCGTCGAGTGAAAAAAGAAGGCCCTATGGCGCGTGTGTCGGTACGCACTTCAGCGACAGTCGACAAGCGTCCAAAGCTCGTTTTGCGTTTAAGTGGTCCAGTGTTGCTTTAGTTTATTTTCCGCTCAGTATTCAATGAGAAAATTTACCGTGACTACTTTTTAACCCATAAAACTTGGCTAAATTATCTCTGTATCCATATATTTGTATACTATATTTAACAAAACCAGTCAGTTGCACTGTGGATCTTCATTTATTTATGACAAAGAAGTCTCGCAAAACTTAAAAACCGTTTTGAAATTGAATTGTAATTTATATGCCCTATTGGAATCTGACGTCAAGTAGGACGAGGAGTATTCAAAGAGAACGAAAACCTTCATTTCCTTTAAATTTGATGGTATGTACTCGGTATAATTTTACTTTTAAAAATACTATAATTATATACGGTCATTCTGAAGTATCACACGAGCTTGAAGTATATTACTACTGATTCAGAAAATATTCTGTTATAATGCTGAATCAAATGTTCGTTTCACACATGTTTATTATCGAGTTCAGTCCAAGTCAAATTCATAAATTGGTGGACTGTATTTGTAACCACTGCATCATGTCAGCTGAGGCTTGTGGGGAATTTATATTATAATGCAACTTACTTTTGTTCTATAGTTAATACTGGACGTCGCGTCGACAAAACAATTGTTAACTTCTACAATCTTATTTGCGGAAGTCATATTGCCACCTGACTCATTTCTCTTATTCAGTTCTGGAAATAATCCAATCCGATATCTAATTTAACCAAGATCAAACTCTAAGTGCGATCCTGCCCTGTTAAGAAATATCTGAAATGTTTCATATTTTATTTCGTTTAAACATTGTCAAAGAGTAGTTACCATAACATAGAAGTATCTTCACTTAGCCAATAGAATTCCAAACAGACAAAAAAGTCGTCCCTTTTTTGAATCGAAAACAATCGAATTACTCCTTTGTCTAAACGCAATATCAATAACTCACGAACGAAACAGAGTTAGGCAACAATAAGAATTGTGCATCAGAAACACTTCTTTCTCCCTGATCGGTGTAAAACAACATCTATCTAACACGATCTACGTGCCGCAGTTCGAGAACTTTCGATAAGCCGTCTAGCGTATATAAATCATTTTTACGGGCGACGCTACCTCTCTTGTATCTGGGACGGTTTTTCATGGTACTTGAATGGTCCTTTATGTCTCACCAGAACCGACTCTGCTGACGTGGCTTGCACATTCAATAGTCCTTATATGAATGCAATAGAGCTCAAAATACAAATGTAACTATGTGGAAGTTCAAGTGATCGGTCTTCCCAAAATGCCTAAAGTCGGTATATAAATATTGTATGCTGGGCACACTTGTTTATCGCGCCGTCATTAGAGTAATATATGTATGTAAATTTGTGTGTGTGTGTGCTTGTGTTTGTGATTTTTTTTTGGTTCACATTTCGTTTCCTCTTCTATTGAATGTTTCTTTTTTTTGCATTTGCCACAGAGATCATTTTGAGGCTTTTAATGCTTTTTTTTTTCAAATTGTTCTCTATGGTGTGTACAGTCTGCCAACCCGAACTTGCCCTGCGTGGCAGACTATAGCCTTAATTCCATGTTCCAACAGTGGAACGATAAAAGGTTAAATAATATCTGGCGTAATTTAAGTAAAAAGTACATCGAATAGGATAATGCGAATGTTAAAATAAACTTCTAATAATAATGTTTGGTCCTTTTTTCGACGGTTACACCTTACGATCGTAATATAAGATGTTTGTTTAGAGAATTCTTTAAATTCCCCTCTCAAAATAACACTGAGTGTTAAAGTTATGTGGAAAAAATCGGTACCTTTTCTGAGCTTATCCAATCAGATCTGTACAATTGTACGTCGCCGCAACGTTAAGGTTCGGTGAAGTTAGAAATACACGAAGTTCGAAAGGTCACTTAACACTGGTCAAAACGATCGCTACCGAGCGACACCCTGTGTATTTGCTTAGGAGGCACCCTCATTTACATTCATCTCCTCCACGTTATACGTAATGCTATCGTAAAGGCGTATTTAT
Source organism: Jemadia pseudognetus (assembly GCA_018244755.1). NCBI lineage: Eukaryota > Metazoa > Arthropoda > Insecta > Lepidoptera > Hesperiidae > Jemadia > Jemadia pseudognetus. The sequence goes on from DWTO01001010.1 coordinate 15,534, forward strand.
AAAGTGCAAATTGATTCGTTCATGCCACCAGCACACGTGTGACTGCGCTGTGCGCGTGTTGGTATACCCACAAAAGGGTTTATTGACCTTGGCTTTAAGCCAGCTCGGGTAACACGCGAATTAGATGGCGTAGGAATAAGCCCGCTGGCGTAATTAGCGATACCGATGTGAGAGGATGCGAAATGTACGCCTCATGAGAACAAATAGTTAGTGGGATTGTGATATTGCATTTATGTTTAAAGGATTGGACTTTTGAAGAAGTGTTTGAGGTTCCGATAGTATTTTCAAATGTAACAAGAATGTACACGTCATCTTCATAATGAAGATCAACATTTTATTGTTCATCTGTTGGACACGGGTCTCCTCTCAGAACGAGAAGATATAGGCCAAAGCTTGCACGTTGGCCAAATGTGGATACGCAAACTTCGCAAGGCTTAGAAAGTTCTTAAGTTGTTTTCCTTCACCGTTGTGACAAGTGATATTCAGTCTTAAACGACAAGTAACATCGTAGTATCAGAGATACATGGCCGGCCAGGATTTTAATTGTAGACAACCGGCTTAGGAAGTTCAATTCTCAATTATGGTTAAACCCCATTTTTTGGAAGGATGCAAGGATGCAGAGATGAATCTCATTTACTAAGTTGAACTGAGTTATGCATTCTAATCGAATGGTATTTCTGCTCAAATGCCTTTTCACTGTTCCACTTTCTAATAGAATCCTTTAACCTTTAATGGTACTAAGATTGAACGCATGCGGCAATGACGTGGAATATGAAATTGTTTGCAACATTTTCACACATATTGTGTAGATTTTTACGCTTAAAATTAAAAATTACAACACTACAAAAATGAACTTTGAAAATTTCCTTCATCAAATTATTTAGCAGCGTAGCTCCAGCATCAAGTACCGAACTAAATTAAATCTGAAAACAAAAACTATATTGCGGTCTCTCGAGAGGAGCGTCGTGTAAATACAATTTCAAATTCACGCTTGTAAAAACACGTTTCGCCTGTTTAAAGTATTCCGTCGGCAATTTCTGAGATAACTATGTGAATTTGAGTCGCCATATGCTACAACTGCTTCGGGATAATATTGTTTAAAAAAAAACGGTGTATCCAAATTTTTTAAACAGGGTTTAGATTTACCAAAAAGTGCTTACGTTTGTTAATATTCACACATATATACATATATGCATGTGAATGTAATTATAATCTTCTGTGGAATTTATAAATTGAAAACTAAGTACTGCAAGACCTTGCAGTTTTCTGAAAACCGTACAACATTTACTATTATCAACGAATTTAATCCTGTAGATTTCGGTTTTACGCCTGGCAACGTCAATTCCTTTTAAGCCACGCTTTCAATGTTCAATGACACAACCGTGTGAAAAACACCATTACCGCCTCTAAAATATTGACAGCAAAGACTTGTCGGATTATCTTTAATCTCTCAAAATAGAAATACACCGCTTTCAGCCTTTTGAACGCAAGAGACACCTGAAAACCGTATAAAAAGGAAAAAAAAACACTCATTAATACAGGTCTGAATAGTCATTATGTTCTTTTATTTTCTTACTTAAAATGTGCTTTGGCAAAATTTCAGTGAACTTTTTCATTTTTATTTTCAATACAAAATATTATAGACGAAATATTTACCTCAAAGTAATCTTTAGTAACGGAAATCCTCCTAGGAGGGCTTGAATAGCCTCTGACACGTGCTAAGGCCACATGGGATGAAGACCGAGGACGCAAGGGCGACGTAATGCTCGGATGCGCTTGAACAATATTGTAAAGTATATTATAAACCTCTTATCAATTATTTACTAAGAAAATCTAGATTACCAGATTCAAAGCTTCTCATTGGATTAGGATCAATACAAAACACGTCAAGGAATTAATTCATGAAGGTAATTTTCAGGCCAAGTCTTTGTGATGCAAATAGCGCGCGTCTTCGGCAGTTACCCACCGGCTTTAATGAAACCTGTCGACTTGTGTTGAACACGGTTAGTTTAAATATTATTATTATATCGTCCAATCAGATCTCTCACGGGGTACACAAAGAGCATCAAATACCAAATATTTTATTTACATTTTATTTATTTTGGTTGTGATTATTTAGTTTGTTATTATTGTTTTTGTTTTTTCTCTTTTTTGTATTTGCTAAATATTTACGATGTACATATTTTGTGAATGTGGTCTATTTGATTCTTTGAATAAATGTATTTTCTTTCTTTCAAATATCTCTGTCCTAACAGAGGTCATGTGCGTCACTTGCTGTGGGCAGGAAC
>DWTO01001011.1:0-17809 GCA_018244755.1 Jemadia pseudognetus
ATCTTCGCAACTGGCGTGCCTTTACGAAAACTGATGAATGTGGAATAAATACATCACGTTTGTGAGAATAGAGACATTTGGCGCACGGTGTCCTCTGCCTACCCAGTAAGAGACATTCGAAGAATAATGAAGCATTATTCACAGCTTCATCCTCCGAATCCCGATCTCATACTTACAATAGATTATATCTACACGACACTTGCAGACTCAGACATAAACAATACGAGTGTTAGAGATTATACTAATAAATACAGATATGGGCTGCTGCGAATCGAATGCAGAACGCTCCAGAGAAGATCGGTATAACAACCCTTTTGACAGACGAGTCCACTTCACTAATAAGTGGAATATCAAATAAACCTTAACAATTTACTGTTTCGTGAGTTTAATTGTAATCAAATTTATACGAAGTTTGGTATCCGTATCATAACTTTGTCCTTTCACAAAATCCTTAGCATTCACCCGAGCTGCGTCGGGTTTTCAGTTCAGTGCTGAAATTCACTCCCACCTATCTCAATCTCCCGTAATCCCTGACCAGTTGGGCTCGCCGCTAAGCCTGATGAAGCTGTGAAAGCCATTAAGGTCAACAATATATTGGCAATTAGAATAAAGCAGCATTCACAAATGGTCACTGCCGTCCTTAGCCATCTGCGCACGATAAACACTACTGAAGGAATAGAACTCGTTCTGGTGTAGATCCAGTTAGAACAAGTTGTCAACAAAACTAAGTAATATTAAGACTCTAGTCAGTATTGATGTAGGTAAATGTCTGAAGTATTTGGCACCTGTTAGTATCTTTGCTCCCGTGTATGTTCTAAGTTCTTTTAACAAGTAGAGGGTGAATGTCACAAGTGTTAATTGATTGAGTGTTGGTACCTTAGAATGATTTATGTATTGTCATTTCTCTTTTGCAACCGATGTAAAGGCATGTAGTGGGTACTAAAACAGATTGTAACAAATTTAATATGGTACGTTTCGTGACATTGGTCAAAGGCGTCGTGACCTTTAAGTGTCGAGTCACAACACTTCGTATGTCACGAATGATTTGTCACATACGTGTCAGTCGTGTGTATGTCACGTTATAAAAACAATTTATACCTACGTCTAAAAAACGGCGGTACTTATATATTAAAATCGATAACGCTTAGACAATTTCAATGAAATATGTTCTGGAGAATCTTAGAAATCATGAGGTCAGTAATTAGGTAACATGAAACCTTTAATGTCCACGCAATACATGTGCGGCTGAAAATCAGCAATTTACAATATTACATTTTCATCTACAGTATCAATAAATAGCCCCCCATCTCATTAATAGTGTCAATAAAACATGTTTTATTTTCTCTATTAATTTAAGTTTCAGTCATTTTGTGTGATATGATTCAATTTGTAAATTTGGTATTATTGAATTATTTTTATTGAACCGTTAATCAATATTACCATAATTTTTCATGGTCACAGAAATATAATATTTATATGAGGTATGGTGTTGTATGGGATACATTTACGAACGAACAATGTCCATTATATCGAGTAGTCCATCGCAAAGGGCAACAAGCCGACGGGTTATGGAACAATAAATTATTAATCAGTATCGATTCGTGGATGGGTATGGTAGTAAGCATAATTGCTGTCTATAGGCTAATAAATATATTTATGAATTATCGTAAAGACCCGAGTATCTCGAAGATTTGGTTAAATTTACATTTTGTTTAATAAATTCCTGTAGGTACTTGAATTTAGACATTGACAGCCTAGATGTTAAGAATTTGGCCTCCCATTAATGGGATTTGGGTTCAATCTGCGCGCATCTCTTCACACAATTTTTTTTTTAAAGATAAATTTAACTAGTTGTGGTAGATAATGGAAAACATGGTGAGGCAAGGCAAGGTTTAGTTCTCTAAATCGTGTGAACTCTGTTAACCTGCACTTAGCGAGTAGGTAAAGCAAACTCCAAGTACGACTTTTAACCTACCTAACCCTTTTTTAACGCTGTAAATATTCTAAGAGGACACTCGTGCCAATCAGTGAAACAATATTAGTGTAGGTGATGATGTTATATAAAAGGCATAAACATCGAGGCGTGAACATCAGATTATAAAAGGTATAAACATCGAGGCAATCAGTTATAAAGATTAACAATGCTCATGCCTCGATTCCTTAACATGTGTGATTGTTTGCATGAGTGCTACATTCATCACTAACTTTTAACCACCAAAACTTTTACTCCTCAGCTAAATACCTACCAGTATCCTCTCTGGATATGCAGGAATAAGGACAGTTATATTTATAGGCATAGAAAATTTATGTTCATAGAATATGTACATATATTTATGTTCAAAAGCTCAAGAAATTAATTTAATTTTTATTTGAATTCATTAATTAATACGCAATATACGAATTTATAATTTTATTGTCATTCTATATATTCCTATAAGTTTAAACATTTCATATTAATAGCTAGATATAACTGTTTGATCAATCGTCCAAAATGAAAATATGTCCGTTCATTTTAAAGTGAAGAATTCGGATGTGCCGAGGACGAACTGATAGAGCTACGTACTTTTTATCGGATTTTTCCAAATTACTTACGACCTAAAGACGAAAGAGCTGCCTTTTTAAATTCATTCTGCCATTTTTAATTAAATATTACGTATACGTATGTTAAAACAGTATTTCACTTATTCGTATTTTTTTATAGTACCTATTAAAGATATTTAATTACTTACCTTTAAAAATATTTGGTTTATTTGAATTTTATTATATGTAATTAAAATTAGTACCTTGAAATTTCGGGGTGAATGATTTTACTATGGCAATGGTGTCATACGTGACGTAGATATTAATCAAAGATACAGCAGGTTTGTCTCCGATAGAATCACTATCACTGCGTTCTGGCCTTATTACATCTTCTATGAGACAGAATGTTAAAGGTACCTCTTACACTTTACTTCCGCTGTCGAAAAATAATTGCGATATTCTACAATTAGCAAGTCACCAATAACCGTAAGAAAATTACCGTTATGTATAACGTTATGTATCTTGATGGAAATATTGTAAAAAAAAAATAATGGTAGATTAAAATAGATCAACTACTTAGCAATACAACTTAAGTTATAACGAGATAGCTTGTTAGTATAAGTAATGATTATTATATGGTATAAATTGAATATGTTTCGAACTACGGATGTATCTGTTATTTATTCATTGTTGGATTCTCGTTCATATCAATTTGTATCTTCTGTGTTGGCATGATGAAGATTTCATGTTTGAATGCAACATTTCAGACGGTGACAAAGTCAATCAGGATATGAATTAACTGTCCCTTATTGTCTGGCGTGTTGGCCAATTCAATTTCAATTGTCCTCTGTTGTTCTATTGTACCAGGCATTAATATTCGTAAATGAATTGTTAATAAGTTAAAGCTATTTCGCAATGATCCGTGAATAGATTTTATGGTGATATGTATGTACCCATCAACAGTATATTATAAATCCTCCTCAAAAGGATGTACCGTTCGTGGAAAGTTTTACTAAGAAAACATAAAGTACGAGTGGGTACCTTTATTCACGTATTGTTATAAAATAACTGTAACCTAATTTGTTAGTGAGTAAAAGCAGACCGGGAAATATAAGACCGTATGAGCGCACTTAGTGTAACTGCTCGTCTTATTTGAAGATGTCCACAATCCTGGTGGTGTTCTTTAACACAGATATTGTCGCCTCTAATATACACATGAAATCAATACATATACTCTTTAAACAGATACATAAATTATGTTTGTAATAGTTATCTCACGGCTGAAATGGATAGCAGTGTCACCGCTCCGGCTGCATATTATTTTCGCCAACAAATTCATTGATGTAGACCGTAATAAAACAAATAAATGATGGACATAACTATATGAAGTTAAATGCCTTGTAATAAACATTTAAAATATTTCTATACAGTTACGAAAATCAACAGTAGCGATTGCGAAAAATGTTTTTAGATGCTTTAATTTCACGATCGGTATACCTTATCGATAAAACCTATCGCAGCATTCATTCACGTAGGAGATTATGGTCCTGGCGTCTCGCTTTCAACAGTCACAATGTTCATAATGAGAGTGGAAATGTACAAAACGTCCCGCGAACTTTTAATGAGCGTTCTATTAAAAAACCGTGAACCAACAATAGACCTAATCAGCGGTTGAAAATCACAAATCACTACCGCTAGTGCATACCTAGGTGCTATCGGTACTCAAACTTTGGAACCACTAAAGTATGCGCTCTTCTGACATGCTAAACATTGTAGAAAATGGTCTTTCAATCTTATTCAAAGCTGCTAATTAAAGTGAACTTAAATTGACAAACGCGAAATGTTTTAAAAACACTGGGGACAAATGTTTTTTTATGTTGGTATAGCATTAATTGAATTATAACAATATATACATGAAACGTTATTTGTCACAAGTTAAAATACTCGTAGTACACATTTATTGAGAACCACTAAATATTTTAGCTACCGTATTTAAATTTGGACCATTTGTGTACATGGAAAAGATGTTGAAAATTTAAATTCGTTATCGAAGTCATATAGACAACGGCGTGGTAATGCACTTACAGATCTCATAACTATAACAAGTTTGAACATCGCTGCATTAATTCGTATTCGATTTAATCACGACTCGATTCAGAATCGATTCAATGATCGACATAGAGACGCCCTGTCCACGGTGGAGCGGACAATAGAAAAGAAAGTGCTGATCCGTTAACGATGTTTAAATTTGGTAACGTCCCGGTTCTGTATCGAAATAACGTCGTTAATTCAGCGAATCTTTTGTTGCATGTGTGATTCTGACGACTTTCTCCTTGACACCGCCTTATTTGAATGGGACGAGATGATTTTATACATCTATGCGTGTATTAAAACGGAGCAAATTGATATTTGTCAGTTACGGATCTGTTGAATGCGTAGGTTTCAAATATCGTTCAATGGTTTAACAATACAAGTAAAAATTTAGTCAACAAATCTATTTAAATAGGTCATATATGTTTTTTTGTGTAAATATCAATTTGACAGTTGACATCCCTGATGAGTCTGCCATTAAAAGTTCTAATTACCATTCATGACATACATTATAGCATCATGACGACTATATTTTATGATAAATGCGAGTTTGGCATTGCAGCAGCCAGATGACGCTTTAAGGTAAACGAGATCCGGGACCTAACTATGGAGGCCCGAGGGCTTCCATACATATGTATATGTAACACTAACATATTTGACAAGGAGTAAAGGTGACGTCTCAACAATCTGCCAAATAATGTATGCCGACGTATGAGTGTATAAAAATGTATGTAATTATATTCCAAGAACAATAGATATTAAAGACAAGGAACAAATGGAACGAGGTAATACCCGAGTGTAACTAAATTACCAGGAAAATACGGACCATTAATAAATGTTTTCACTAGAAAATTACCTTCGCGAAACAATTTACCAGTTAGATTCCCCCATTTCACACGGCGACGCCGCGCCATGACTAATACGTAGGAATCTTAAGAGTTGACTTCCAGAACACGTTAAAACAAATTCTGTATCGCACTGCTTGGGTTGAAATTGAAACAATTATAGAGCTCAACTCGTCTGTCGTTTCAGTGGTTAGTCCGCGTGACTGCTGTGCCGGAGTTTGTGGGTTCGATTACTATTAAGGACAAATATTTGTGTGATGAGTTACACAGTATTGTGTGGTTGGGGCTAAAATGAATGTTAATATTAGATGGCTGTGTGAATTGTCATAAAATATTGTAATAAAATAGTGTTTTGTATACGTACAATGGATAATTACAATCGGTAAAATGAAACTGGAACTTTTCACTAACGTGTGAATGTATTTTCATTTATTTCTAAGATAACGATAATAATTACTGTAAACAATACTTTGATGCAATATGTTAGTAATAAATGTAATATTGCGAACTGACAAACAGACAAAGACTTATAAATTTGAATGTCCAAAGCCGCTCTAGCTGACGCGTAATAGAGCTATTTTGTTAAGGATGTATGCACGTACCGAGGTAATTAAGAAGTATTTAGCAACGGTAGCCACGCGTCCAAGCAGGAATGCGGGCTCAGAACGGACGGCACGGAATGCAGTGGTTCCGTAAAGACGGTAAGCCGTATTATTTTCTAGCCTCCTGGCTTTTTGTTTAACTCCTTAGACGATTTACGGTTGGACATCAGTTAAGGTATTCACGCGTTTTGCCCGTTTTTCAGACGGGACAGAATGATTATGTATCCAGTGATGTATGTTTTGTTTACCGGGACGCAGGCATATAAATTGAATGGGTTATTTGTGGAATTGTTTAGAACAGTACGCATAGAGTTCTAAGTTCGAGTTCCGCAAGTGAATGATGAATTTATTAGTGATTTATGTGTCTGTTCGTTTATGCTCGTCTTTTTGTGTGATTCGCTAGTGCTGTTAAATATTCCTTGGGCAATATCGACAATTGACTTGTGACATTTTAATCTAAGTGTGACGTATTTAAATACGAGTATATATTTTATGTAGGACTGTGCGTTCACCAGCTGTTACATAACTATAGCGAGGCTCCATCTAAGTGGAAAGTTCCAATTTTATTTTACCGATAATAATTATCCATGGTGTGTATACAAAGCAATGATATGTAACTGTTTTGTTACAAATCAATCATAATAATCATGTTAAAATTGAAAATTATGAGCGGACCGTGTGTCGGTTGCTCTAAGAAATTATTATTATTCCTACATCTCGTCCAAGTCACGGCGTCGTACGAAGAACAGACGTAATATACAACCACAACAGCGCATACAAAAAAGTAACGTCACCTAATAACAGATAACTAAACGGTCATAAAAGTAGATAATTTACAGATGAGCGTCATCACGCGGGTGGTCCGTTTACACCGAACACTTACTTGCCTATGCCTCGTTTACATATTCCACTCGCATAAATTGTCATTAGGGCAATCATCCGATGCATTCAATCGATAACCGCGCTCGATTCTATATCGATTCTCGGCTGGACGCTTCGAAATGGTGTTTGGAAATCTATTTATCCTTGATTACGTTAGGTGAGTGTTGTGTACTAAGTTTTGATGGCATTTGCAAAGAGTTTTATATTAAATTGTTTCTCTTATTTTTTGTACGGGGATATGATTAGATTAATAAGATTAATATCGATGTATCTTATACATTTTAGAAATAATCATTAATCAAATACATAATATTGCTTTGTCCTTACTAGGCTCTCGTTACCTTTGTTATTGATTTTCATGGATACTAGCAATATTGTTCCTTTTTGCTGGTAAAAAGCAAGAGTTCTGCCTTATATCAGATTAGTATTCTGTAAAGATTGTGTATTAGTTATTCATAAGTTAATAATATTTTTTCCCTATTGTATTGACATAAATAATTTAGTTTTATTTTAATTTGAAGAATCTCATTTGACAGGTCGCAGTTCGGGAAGATAAAATTGTATTGAAACATTGCTTACAAAATTTTCTAAACACTTATAAAACACACACTTTACTATAAATATAAAAATAATTTCTGTGCATTATTTTCTAAGCTATTATATTTCATCGATCAGAAAACCATTGCATCCGATAATATTGGTTTTTTCCACATAGTAAGTTTTATCCGTGTTTTTATTGGACCTAATCGGTTTATTGCCGTAAATAACGTTTAAATGACGTCACGATCGTCTTTTTATCAAGTCCGGTAATTTTGAATGGATAAACGTATACAGTTTATTAGGAATATCGATTTTTCGGTACGAGCCGTTGACCACCATCGAATACTTATGTCTTCTAGCTTACAATGTAATTTTTTGTAATAATTTAATTAGATTACACATCAGGATATAGTATTAACTATAATTGTAAAATGCTTAAAACGCTTAAATCAATGAGGCTTGTTCGTAGATCCATGTCCTATACTATAAAGACGTACCATGATATATAAAGAATATTATAATGAGGGTTAATTTACGACCTAAATGATTTGATAGTACGCAGTCCTAATTATCAACCAGTGCTGCCATCTATACCGATCTCGAACTAAAAAACATCGATATGCGAAATCCAATTCGATTACAGACCTAACACAAAAAATGGACCGAATGGCAAGTACATTGACCTATTAATCTACTTCAACTTACATAATATAGCGCGTGGGGAATAACAAGTGACAGTTTATTCATTTGTCGCGCGTGCAGTGCCGTCATCGTCCAGTTTAATTACGACCGTAGTAAGCGTCATCAACAGATTTGCAACTCTATTTGCAATTGAAAAGAAGTGACTTTAATTTGCCATGCGACCACTTGGATCGTTTCGGTATAAAGTACATTTAACTGGTGGCGTTTACATTTATCCGCTTTTTGAATTGTCAATGTGTATCGCACGTCCCTCGGATATTAAACCGAAGATCGGGTGTTCAGGTGTCGGCGGGATGCAGCAAGAATACGAATCGGATCGTGGGTTATAAACAGTTGTTTTGATCGCGCGGCGTGACTTCGAAAATGCAATCTTTACTTAGTTACGAGGCGTCATATGTTTTTTAATCATTTGCAATGTATGAAGAATTGTGTCAAATCACTTTATGTCCGAATTTAGTTCAGACGGTCAAGTTATGTATACAAAACAACAAATGGTTCGAAATTTGGAACGTTTGAACTCCAAAACTCTTATACGATAATTGCTTTAAAAATTGTAAGCAACAAATGTTGACCTATAGCAAGCATAAATTTCTATTTATTGCTTCACATTGTTTAACTCTGAATATTAGATAAATAGCTAGATCGGATGCTTCAATAACAATAATTAGAAAGATAATTTTTAATCATCATCAGCCTATTGCAGTCAATTGCTGGACGGAGCCCTCCTGAGGAGTTATGCCTATAATCCGCATGCTGGGCATTTGGGTTGGGGATCGCACAGCAAAGGTTCTTTCACCACATACGCTGATACCCATAGGCATTCAGGGGTTAGAGCTTTGCCTAGGCAACGTACCTTATCATATCACGATGTATGGTACCAGCGCTGACTTTATTCGCCTCTTACGACATCTGTATCGCAAGACGGGGTCGAGAAATGTATTCTTACTCCTCCCAGACACGGATAAACAGATCATTGTAATACGAATCAGAGCGCACACATGTAACAACGTCACGCTTCACTAGTGCTTATGTAATTTATTGTAACACCTATGAAATAACCTTCCTTCGGTTTCAAAAATATGTTTACTTTTTAAAATGTACCTACATATAATACGGGTGTCATTACTAGGTTGGTGTGTTTTCCTGACACTGGGTTTACAAATATTCCTCTCTAATGTTGCTTTATATTGATGGAGAAACGACAGTCCCTTACCCTACTGATGTAGGTCATTGAGCTGAGAATCCTTTGAAAGTTGAAAACAAATTAACCTCTATATCCAACCTCAATATCTGATCTAGTTCTGATTGCTGCATGAATTCTTTTTGTTGAATTAATATGGTTAATCATACATATTATTAAAGAAGACAATGTGGTTTTTAAACTACTGTTCCTCTGTCTATTTCTTTATTTGTTAAGGCTACTGGGCTGCTGATTAGATTTTAATGAAACTTTTATTACTGTACTGTATAAAGAATTCTTACCTGTGTAAGTGAAAGAATTCTCACATGTGTAAAGAAATTTTCATACATAAATTTAGCTCAGTACAGGGCTAATTGGTGAAAACATTTATTGGTTCATAAGTCTTAGCGCAAAATAAGTTGCAAGGTAATCGTATATATATTTACTCGGAGGTACAACATGCAATTAGGTAATGGATTATAAACTACATTTTATATATAATTTCGTAATTTGTATTCCGGTCGGTTAGCAAATTTACTTTAAATTTTATCTACTTATGGTCTAACCTTAACTCCGTATGTCTACAATATCTTGAACATCATCGTCTGGTTATTCAAATGACAATCTCGGTACGAACTAAACTTGGTCAATAAAGGTCATAATCGATGTAATTGCTTACGCTAAAGCGAGTATTTTGATAGGTCGTTTTTAGATAAGTGTAGGCAGTATTGATCCTTGTTTGCTTGAGGGCGAGCGCCGCTTACAAATTGCGTTGAATGGGCACGCGCTGACCTAGGGTTGAGTAACATGGACAACGCAACTTTTATTAGAAAATTAATTTATAAACATTCTATTATTTTTATTTATATCTATAAAATATGCTATTTCACTAAAAAAATAAAATCTAATTAGTTCTTGTATTTAAAATATACATGAAATAGTCCATTAAAATAATTTCAATTAAATATTTCCAAATATTTTACACACACGCTCTTACTATATACCCTGTATTGTCGTAGTCAAATTCTTAATGCAGATGTATTTTAAATCTGGTAACCTTAATGTAGTGTCAGCCCTAGACAAACTGAAAGATATATCGCTATTCAATGGCTCTCAACTCTGCCGACGTCACACACTCGCCTATCCTTTGCATTGTATTTTAATAACTGCCGTGTTAGGAATCGGCAAATAACTTCTAAACACAGCCTATATCAGCGTATAAACAAAATGGACCTTAACCGGTTGCGATACGAATTACAATTGAAAATCTATTTATCGTTTCGCAACACGGTGGCGTCTCATGACGGCGCTTTAATCTTTCAATTTTTAACCTTAATGCCTGAAAATAGAAACCATACCATATATCTCAATGAGGAGAATTTATTATTATAGTATATAATCTAAGATCCACTACTTATAATTCATGCCCACAATAGATTGAGATGAGTTCACCGAATCAATAGTTTATTCGATTCCATTTATATCGACTGTCGATCATCGATTTTGCGGAACGATAATATGTCGGTGGCAATCAATCACTTGGATTCGATCTTGGATTTATTTTCTGGCTCTAATATTATTTATTGATCGGGAAATTGAATTTTAAGTCCAATTGCTTGTGTTATTTGTTATTTTGTAATTTAACTACTTGTTGCATTATAAACGATAGAAAGATAAAAAGATAAATAAATGTAATATCATGATTTCTTAAAAAAATTCATGTTGTCTTTTGTGGTTCACAATTTTTTTTATAATAATATTTATAATATCGAAAATCTTCCTTCAGTGTCACATTTGGATATATGGCATAAGCTATTGCGATACCGGTTGAAAGAAACTATGTATTTTCCACGCTATTCCAAATTCGCTCATATATCACCGTTTTCTAGGGTTGCTTAGCTATACAGATCGGCCGCTGTCTACAAACGCGCCAAGGCCAGTGGCGCAGCGCTCGTGGCTTATACAATAAAACATATGTAAAAACCTTTTGCATATTTCCTTATTTGATCATTTATGTCGATATGATAAAAATTACAAGAATGCTAATAAGCCTCCTTGGTTCACAATTGCGATGCAAGGTCGATGTGAAACCAAATGGGTAACGATGAGTTTTTATGACATGTTTGTTTACACGCATAATTGTATTCACGTACCATGATTTTATGGAAAACGACCTGTGAGTACATATAGTAAGTACATATAGTATACGGCAGAGCAATTGTCATTTCAAACTAGTAAAAGTATAGTTAACATTAGAATTCGAACCTGTCCTAAATTTTTGTAAGAATTATTAAACACAAGTTATAAGTAGTGTGTGTGAAGTCTGCTAAACCAAATTTTGGTCAGTGTGGCGGAGATATAAAAAGAGATATAACATCTGTAATCTCCGAAATAGCTTCAGCAGTTACGTCCCATCATGTCAGCGTAGCAGGCTATGGCTAACTAATGGAAATATTTATTGTAATATAATATTATTATAATAACATTATTTTATATTATTGTATTGACCAAGAAATATTCAAACAGGCGATCTTTTCGACAGCTTAACAATCATGCGTCGACGATAGAACTGCGTCGAAGTTAAAGACAAATTGACGCAGATATTATGCCTAAATATGTATGTACATATGTATCAGCCTAATTGCAAGGATTCAGCGCAATTGTTGTTGCATATGTGATATTTAGATCAGTGCAATAAAAAAATATATATGCTTTTTTTCCGTTAATACCCTAGCAAACCCTAGGCTCTTTAGAGAAGGTCTATGTTTATGATGAAGAAAATCCTATGCCGCATATATTATTTCTGTAATAGCGGTCATATTTCAAATTATTTATAAAATCAACAATGATGGAACTAAATTTAGTCTCGAGTTTAAAACGAGGCCAAACACGAATTAAAAGCACCTTAACTATCATTAAAAAACAACTATTACTCAAAACGTGTCGTGCCTACTTGAACAGAAACCCGCCCGTCATCAAAACATGTGGATATTACGTAAGTCCGCTGAGCCGTTCCACCGAAACGACGGTGATTTTTCATGGAGCAATAAATTTACAATCACATGTAACAAAGCATAGATTTATACGTTGGTTAAATACAGAATTATTACAATAACCGCTAGTCGTCGAGAATTGTGAGAGGTGAAGAAAAAAGGTCAAATTCGATCGTAAATATTGGTTTTATCTGTTTCACTGCCGCCTAGAGTTGACGATGGACTGTGAATTAGTTACAGATCAAAATATTGTCTATTAACTTTATCGACACTGAGACCACTTCAGAGTGTAGCATCTGATGTATAATAACCAAAAGTGTATCTTTAATATTATGTTTGGATTTGAAAAATAACCTTTTTATGTATGTATACTTATATGTATGCATATTTGTATGCATATTGTGTTTGCATATTATGTATGCATATATGTATGCATATGTGTATGCATATGTGTATGCATATGTGTATATGGGTATATATTAAGGGAGAGTGATCATTTATATTGGAAAGGAAGCTCCCGAACCACCCGTCTATATTAATCTTGTCCATACTCGTCTATTGTGCCACAAGTATCAACATCCAGTTTATGACCGCCTGTTAATATGAAATTGATTTATTTTACTTTATCGTGGAAAAAAAATTATGCTTTTCTGGAGACAAGCTTAACAGTCAGATGTAAGGTGCGCGTGTAGTAGCTATAACTTTTCAACTTTTTTACATATTTGGATCGCTTCTCTCTACTCGGCCATAGTGTGACAGATCCATGGGCTACATTGTTCCGGTAGAAACCTTTTAACATGGAGAACCGTAAAGAAGAAATGTATATGTACATTTTATTATTAATGATATGTACAATTTATTATTAAAATAGACTTTTTTATTCATATTTAATAGTACTTTCAATATCACTGATAAAATTGTGCAGTAATATTTATTTATATCTAGTCAATATATTCTTAAATTTCGCTTACGACTTTACATTCCTTGCGTTGATTTAGTATGTAATGTGCATTAATACTTTAGGTGCATTAAAGTCCATTTAAGAACTGTTACAATATTATTTCAGATATTTGTCCTAATTTATCACTATAAAACATCTTAATATTTTTAGCAAATATTTTAAGCTATTTTGTCCTAGAGTCAAACCTAAACAATAATTTTCCCTGTGTATTTACGCACGTTAAACAGGTGTTGCTTAATACTACATACAATATTTCATAAATAAATTCTTATAAAATTATTGTATTTACGCTTCAGTAAATACATTTTCCAGGGGCCTACTTCTACGCTATTTTGCTACGTAACTTTCTCACAGCCACAAACAATGGGAACATAACATTCAGTCAAAGTGAAGTTATCTGCAAGACAAAACCGTAGTTTAACAAGTCGTACATATTCTCATAGTAGGGTACAGTCAAAGTAAAAAGTGAAAATAGAAGGGTACGGTCGGAGCAAAAAGCTGGAACTATCAGATTTCACATTTCACGAGAGTCCCCCGTGCGCATTGTGCACCTGTGTAAAGTTACATGGAGCTGTTATTTGGGCTTTTCGTCTGAAATTCCTGAGATAGAAATATAAAATAAAAACAATAATATTAATAATATTCACATTTCAATATAGCATGTTCTCAGAATATATAATTTTTAAATGGCGGTTACATAGTAATATAATAATATGTTCATGATAAAACAAATAATTGCTTCGTTTAAATCAATACTTCCCTTAAAATGTGTAGGATTTTTTGGGCCTCATTCAGTTTAATATTTTAATCAATTTTTCATACGCAGTTTCTAGTTACTTTTTACCCATAGATTTACAAAAACAAGAACTTATTTTGTAATTAACAATAAAATTTTAAATTGGGACATTATGTCAGACGGTACCTAAATATACCTACTTATAATATCGACTTGTTTTACTATTATTTTATAACTAATTATCAACTTGTTTAAAAATTTTAACATTATTTTGGCTCTCTTTATTACACCACCAGTTTTAACGCTCTACAACTCCTTATATTTCCATTACAGTATAAGCAATCGAATCATTCAGTCCGCGATCAGCAGTAAGTTCACATTGAATTTGTCAGGAAAACCTGCTTGTCTTCTTCAAATTTACTGCACACTCTATTACGATGGTAATAAAGTGTAATATCGTTTGTATTTCTTATGTAATTAATTTTAGAGTAGTCATGGACTTTATACACTGCCAGCGAATAACGAATAGATATTACAGCTGTATGTGTTGAACCGCGCAGTAAGGAAGCATCAGGTAGCTCATTGGTCAAGTGGTAAATGAGAGATGGGCCGGGAGTTGTGGGTTCAATTTCCACACAAAGCAAGTAAATGTATGACAAACACGAGTTTTAGTTTCTGCGTGTAAAGTTAAATACATAGGTATGTTATAATAACGTTTTCAGAAATTTAAGTGTCTAATTCATCAGATTATAGAAAATGTTATTTGTAGCAGACTTCTCAATATTTTTTCTATTATTATGTATTGTGGTTATTGTCTTATTATGTAGGTATGTCTGTATGTGTAGTACCTATAACACGGGTATAACTATGTAGTTAGGAGATTAGTATATACGACATTATATTATACTTAATATGTGTACCTACATATTCGTAACATGATATTCAACCGATGATAAAACTAATATTTAAAGGTGCGGATACACTCTTCCATTTAAAGTTAGCGAAATTTGACGTAACCTGTAAGGATTCGTCCATATTGCCTTTGGTACCGTAATAACAATTTGTTCTCAATATGATTAAGGTTTAATTGAACACATACATACATATCCTCACGCCAGGTCCCTTGCGGGATAGGCAGATAGCCCCGATTGCCAAATAGCTCTATCATTAGTGGAACACGTGTTGGAAACAGTACAAAACGTAGACAGCTATAACAATCCAATTAAATTACGAATTCGTTTGGTGTAATATTTTTGACCTAGTTTTTGAATCTTACACTGAAATAAAAAAAAACCCACCAGGTCGTTTACCCCGCTCCTCGTATAACGGATCCGTAAGTGGTTGAGGTGTAAACATGTCTTATGTGGAATTGTTAGCATAACCATCAGAATGTTTGCTTTACTAATGAGCTCTTAAGTAAGTCTAAGTGCTTGTAATCTATTTTATGTTCGTTTGTCATTAGAGAGTAATCTAGTTTGCTGAATGGTTTCTGTACACATTTGTACGATATCTAGGAAAAATGGCATATATGTAGTTCTAACAAAGATGATTCTGTAATTAGATATTATTGGAAAATTCATTTTCAGTTTATTCGAGTCTAGATTTGTGCTGGTGTATGTCAATATGCTCACCCCCTATTTCAAAGTGGGAATTAAAGGCATCTGGTAAACCGTGTGAGTGTATTCATCTGCCCAACCTTTCGGGGATTACAGGTGTGATGTTAGCTTTGCTTTATGTTTCCAACATGAAAATGGTAGCACAAATATGACAGACCAATATACGGTAACGTGTTTATATACTGCAATTTTCCAGTACAAAAAAATTCCAGTCGGCAAATAAAGCGGTTTTATTCCAAAGACCTCTTTTAAAAGCATTACATTTCGTTGTTATTTCTCTCGGGGCAAATAAAGCAATTAAGCATAAACAATGGAAACTTTCGAGGAAAAGATACGAGGCATAAAATAATATATGGAGCCTTTTAAAAGGAATTACTTATTTAAACACCCCCAATTTCGTTGGCTCGTAACCTTTGACTTCGATAACGCGTTTTTATACGAACCACTTTGAGTAAGACGAAGTAATTTAATGGTTAATTCATGTGCTGTGATTCGCTTTGAGAGGTGTGGACGGTAGCGAAGCATCTGCGATGTAAAGATAACTCTTCAAATTTTTTTATTGACACATACAAACTCTCATTGCAGTTACCGTATCGGTGTCAAGTATACAAATAGAAAATCTGGAATGACTAATAGATATTTCTGTAATCTCTTTGAGTTCTCGTGAAACGATAAGATGATGATAGTTAAGGGTTAAATAAATGTCTAATAAAAAAAAGGAAAGACTGCAAGTGAAAATCCTTAATCACTGCCTACTTCGATGGTATTCATGAGGTATAATAATTGTTGATATGTATAGATTAATTATATCTCCTCCCTACGGTGATTATACAATTAATGGAAGTTCACATTCAATCCCGGGCATTTTCTTCTATCACGGGAGTTAGCAGTTTCGTTGAGGCCTATAACTGTAAGTATTTCACATGCTCGTCTTTCCCAGAAAGACACATTTATAGTTACGCGTTGTTACATCACCGTGTTAGATGACAATAGTGTATGGGACTAGCGCCAACGAAACACTGCTAAAGCGCGCCTCGCAAGTGGCAGCCAATTTTCACCGAGGAATTTATTGACCACTTAGCACGTAATATGTAGACTATACAATTAATAACATCAATTCGGTCATATTAAAAATGTTAAAGAATCAAGGCGAGCAGGACTCGAATACACGACCTTTATCCGGCATATCATGTAATAACTCAATGTCCGGCGCAAATTAAATTTGTAGGTACACCCTCGTCGATGGAATGATTTACGTGACTGGTGTGGTGGTATTTGTTCACGAATATGTATTTTTTTGTTCTTTAATATAATTTACAGCAGTTTACATTTAATTTTGACAGAACGCTATTATACTCTGTAGGTATATAAAAACCAGATTATACATAATTATTATATGTAAGTGTTTATATATTGTTGTATGCATGTTTCGAAATAACTTACGGCTACCAACATTCGTTATTTTGTTAACTTAAATCTTGTGTGCAAATACTATAGTTTTTTCGCATTTGTAAAATGCGATAATGACAGCAATGGTAACGCAAAAGTTTAAATTTCAGTCTATATACCTATGTAATTGTTTTTTAACCACTTTATATAAACGCGTGAATTGGCTTTAATGAAATTTTAAAATAGTGAAAAATTTAACTTGAAAAAGTATTTTTTCCGCTTATATCATTTTGATTTATTGTATGGAATGCATTTATTATAACGCGAAATCTTTGTTTTCAGTAGCATCGGTTGTATTTCAGTGTGGTAGGACTTTTGTCTTTAAAATGTATCTGATGTGTAATGTGTGAGAGACACGAACATTTTTTTTTAAATTTCAACGAAATTCATGTTCTGTTCAATTATAAATCAATAAACAAAAGAATAACGAATTCTTACTAGCGTTTATTAATACTACCCGTAGTTGCCATTTTAGAATCAAAATGTTTCAATTAAGATTTACGATCCAAATAAAAACGAAAATTTTGTATTCCATTACCATAAACAGATTGACCAGCAAATATTAACATATTAATGAAAGGAATATTAATAATCAATAATTAAATTGTAGGTATATCGTAACACGATAAAAGTTGCGGTGAATATCAAAAGACGAAATAGTAAGATTAGGGTATCACCACACGTATACCTAC
>DWTO01001012.1:0-17809 GCA_018244755.1 Jemadia pseudognetus
GTACCTTGTGTTTCCGTATTATTAACCATTACACCAGCGCACGCAAAAAGCAATACGGTTGTACTTTTCCTTTCGCCTTTACAAATATCAATATTTAAGGCTAGTTAACGGCTGTGGTATAATTCTGGTTAGCCCGTAGCGTTCTTGAATCTCGTTATGTTTAACAAAAATAACTTTTCTAATTCGTATGGTAGGTATTCATGCATAAACAAAAAAGAATTCTTCAGCTGTATTATATTAACACTATTTAATATATTAATACTACTTCAACAGTCAAGTCGTTGTAAGTGGAACTGTTGATTAAGAGGTCCTAAGTTCGATCTTTGGGTCGGGTAGTCCGGTGTATGCCACTAGGCTCACCCCCAATCCATGGTGGGACGTAAAACATCACAGGTAACTCGCGGAAACATACTACAGTCGTCTACTTCGTCGGGGGATATAAACGAGACTTTTATTATATTATGATAATACAGGTTTATATATTATAATTAACTTTAACTGGAGAATACAGTTAATTGTCACTTAACAAGGCAGAGGCGTGATATTACGGTTTTTTACGTATATAAAGTAGGTACGTAAATATTTTAAAAACATATTTACACACTATTGTTCAGCCAAAAATAGTTAATATAATCTATTGTAGGGCTTTGACATTTGTCACGTTTTAAGCCTAACAACGCAGGTGGAATCGTACGCCAGAACCAGTAGGTGTGCACATAGATACCCCATTATAGGTAATACCAATTTCACATTTACGACCTTACTGACATGCTCGTAAAATAGACGTTATTGCACGACTTATTTGTGCACACCCGTATTTATCTACATGACGTTTCAATAGTTTTAATTTTGAATTTCGAACAACAGTTTATTCCAAAGTTGATATCTTCCAATTTTATAAACAGCCAGTTGTATTTATCAGAGAAAATAACGTAATAATTCACTATAAAAAAATTATTTACAGCTAATTACTTAATTATATTGAAACACAAAACCCGTCCTCAATTTACCGGTAAAATAATGTTGCTTTCATATAAAAGACGAATAAAATGAATATTCATTCGTTCGATTCGCTCATTTTTATTTACTTACCAATTAAACGTGCCTTCTCATTTCTCAAGGGCCATTAATATGTAATAGAAGGTAATTATTTATTTTCCATGTTGAAGAGATGAAATAAATACAATCATTATTTTTGTACCAGAATTATAAGTGCATTGTTTATCGCGAAATATTTTTTAGTGTGTATTAAAAACACATCTATGGAGTTTCTTTCGCCGCTTCTTCTCCATAGCGAGGCATTTTCCGAAGCGGTGGCAGTTTCATTTTAACGTACAAAAAGTGTTCTAATGACCCAATTTTGAATAAAATTAAATGACATTTGAATTTGAGCTTCCATTTGAAGCTTCCATTGCTCCTACACGCACTTGACGTCTTTACGAAACGACGTCTAAGTACCTACTGGTAACCGCTCAACGACTTTCTCACCAAAGAAGGTTTTACGCAAGTTCATCATTTTACGTGTCAATTTTACATATATTTTAAATAACATATAAAAATAATCTAGTTTAATACGGTTAGTAAAATGATACAAAATTGAGTTAAAAAAAAACTTTATACTGATACCTGCAGATTCAGTTTTGACTCCCAAAGTAAAAATGAAACAAAATATTGAGTAATCAAATCGCGCATCACATACATATAAAACCAAACAAAGGTAAAACCTTTTCGAAGGGGAAATTTGTTCTAATTTTCTCCTGTCCTCATTACTATTATGTTCTTTATATACTCGTATATTTACGATAAGAGCGAAGAATGTACCAGAAACACGTCAGGTGTGTAACGGTATATATATTTGTCAATCGATGCTGTCTACCTGCCCCCTAAGGTACCTATCGTGACGATATAATAATACAAAAATTATATACACTCGTACATAACTCTCAGTGTAGCACCAACCCTATGTGCCCGTTCTTAACGTCTTAATGGACACTCCAAAAGATCATTAACTTAGGAACACAAATCGAGTCTCATTATTATTCTTAGCGTTTAATTATATTAACACAATACCTACTCATGTTTTATCAGAAATTTTACAATTAAAACAAAACAGTCGAGGTAAGCATGAGGGCCTGGGCGCGAGTGCCTATTAATTAAGAGGGTTGGACCACTCTGTCTCTAATTAACAGAAGACCCAGTCCGCATTCAGTGTAATTAGTTTCCTTGGAGAGCCGTTCTCACGCTCTCGGACCTTAAACATGCGAAATAATAGGAATTTCATCGATTCCAATTATGCAAACGACGGCAGAATAAAAGCTATACCTAGAGGAAAACGACGTAACACTAATAACCCAATGGCTTCTATATTTGTACTTTTACATGTTGCCATATAGTTATATAACAGGCCTGTCATATATAAAATGACAGTCATCACTTTGACATCGAGGCAGATACTCAAAACAATACAAAACCTTCGATACTTCATGCTACGGTACTTTAAATTGGTTACTGGACGAACATAAAACACGATTGATTATAGACAACTCAACTGAAGCGATCACGAAACACCAGGTGTATCCGTAAAAGGGCACACTTCATCTTTAGAAACGGTAAAACGCGAGTGTACCGCGGGTTTCACATAACAAGTTTGCAAGCGTGGCGCGCCGACGAAGATGTCATACCCGTAATGCCATTAGGTGGGCAGCTGTCGCAATTTGCCCGTCGGTACGTGGATCGGTTATTAATCTGGTGATACAATTAAATTGTTCCTTACGACTATCGAATTAATTGTACACCTTATCTGGCAAATTCGCTCGCCGCTGTCAACATTATCGCGACGTTCCGCTTCTTGTGCAAATACTGCACGATAATTACGTGTGAGAAAATGTTGCAAAAATTTCCCGCGAAAGCGACCCACGCTGACCACTGTCAACATTTCACCGCACGTCGACACGCCCGATAATTGACTGCTGTAAAAGAGGTGTTGAATTCAATCGACGAATTGATTACAATTGAATATTGTATTTGCACACACACACACATACACACAAAAAATTAATAAGGACCTTAAACAATAATACGCCGACGAGGGTGGTCGGGAATCTTTATTAAAATCTCGAGCCAGCAATAAAAGCACAGTTAAATGCGGAGAACTCTGATGAAAATATTAATTAATGTTTCGGAATGGGAAACATGTTGCTAATTAAATGGCGATATCGCATAAAACGTAATTAGAGGCCGGGGAACATTCGTTTCTCACGAGGCGGCCGATGCCCCGGTCGGTACCGCACCGCGGTACGCGTTGGTACTGCGCCCCGCGGCCGGCCGCCGTCCGCCCGCTCGCACATCTCTCGTATTTATGAAAGGAATGCAACGCGTGCACAAGGGAAACAGGTTACAACGCACTCATACACCGACAACGCGTGTATACATTATCATATATACCTACGCTTAATGCTTTAACTTTTTGTCACGAGGGCAACATAACTAAAGCTCTTAATATTTATCGTTTTCGTAATGAACGACAGTCGTATTCGTGCAATTTCCGAGTCGGATCTTACTCGAGTTTAATATTGAAAAATACTTAGATTGAAAATGTCGGAGTTTATAATGGAAATTCCGCGAGCGAAACTACGAACATTCCGAAGTCGGTGGGGCTTTATTAAGTGCACTGACTGGCAACTATTAGCCGCGATGATCGACGCCTGAATGGGCGGCGTAATTAAAAAAAGTCAATAATCACTTATTGTAATTAGCAGTGTTTCGCTTTGCCGACAAAAACGTAATTGTCTCCCGATGGCTATCGCACTGTGGTCTTCCAATGGACAAGATCTCGTAGGGCTATCGACTATCGAAATGCTGTTTATGTAAAGTTTTTTAATTTGATTTCAGTCTATTATTAGTTAGGTGCTTGCTTCATTAAAATAAGACTTTTAAATAGCAACTTGATGTTAGATAAAACCAATAATTACATATGTACCTTAATATTGTAAAAAAACGCAAAACGCAGTGAAATATACATTTATATTAAAATGCTAATTTTGTCAGCCAAAGGAAAAACAAAAATTGTAATGTTTTTGTATTGTATTGTATTACATGGAATTAATCCAATATTACAATTCGTGTGATAGAGAAGTTGACAGAAATAAATGACTTTGTGAAGCTTCCAGGTTAACGATAACCTGTGCATATAAATCAATATTTTGGCCGTAGGATTCTATGTAGTATAGTTCTATAAATTAAGACGGCAATGTAGAGGAAGAATAATTAACAACACGCCTACATAACTTATAAATTAGAAGCTGCAATTTGTTTTTAAAGGGGTAAATGATGAGATTATTCAATTTCTAACTAGACATTTACTTTTATTTACTAAGTTATAATAGTAATCCGTGAGTAATAATAACATGTCACCTGACATGTTCCTCACCGTCCACCTCGACAATGACCTGGCGTACATGACCTGGCTTACACGACCTGTATATGACATGGCACACAAGATTTGTACATGACCTGACTTACATGACCTGGCCTACATGACCTGGCGTACAAGACCTGAGCATGATCTGGCGTGATATACAACCATATTAATAATGCAAAGGTATTGCGGACTAGCCCTAGGGTGGAGTAATTGTAATAATTCACACGTAACCAACTTCATTGACACCATGACTCCCCTTACACTTGGCACGCCGTTTTTGTACCAGAATTACAGTAGGCACTATTAAATCTATCAGCCGAGTTCCCAGGTTATATAAGCACCTGCTTTAGCGTTGAACTTATTCTGCGACATGAAATTTAGTTCACTCCCACGTTTCCTTAGTGATTTATTTGATATATTACGAATGTATACTATGTAAAGCGTTATATTTTCTATCACGCCATCGTTTCTATCACGCTATTCCGCTGTTAGACAGTAGTAACCCACGGCTGGACATAGGCTTGTCCATTAGCATGCCACTGAGGCCGAATTACAGGTCTCTGCTTCCATCCATTGTCCACCGTGTAGTTAATATTCCATTATATCATAGACTTTGATAGCTTTAGGTATTTCTACGTCTTAATAGGAAGAGAATCAAAGTGTGCTGTGTATGAAGTAGACTCAAACACCAGGCAGTTTTTGATACTAATTAGCCTTGTTTATTATTGTCAACTGGGTGCATTTAATTAATAGTAGAACGCAACAAAATACTCAATAATTCGTGAAGTAGATTAAGTTTGCTTATGAGCAGCAGTGCTCTGCGATCCCCAACCCGCATGCATAGCGTGAGGATTACAAGCGAACCCTCCAGGAGAGGAAACCCCGTACTATTGTACAGAATTTCAAGTTAAAAATAGACACCAATATTTGCACCACGCAAGAATCGTATCCAGGACGTTTTGCTCAACAGTCACGCTTGCGACTACGGATCAATAGACTATAGCTGATTGTGCGAAACACTCATGTCGGTCAACCGCCAGTGCGTACGCGCCCTTACCAGGCAACTCTACATCGCGCAAAAGCCAGTCCACCAGATAAAGCATAGCACATTCCAGATACTGAAATATGACCTATCATATTTGTAAATCCATTTCGAATAAAACATGCATATTGCTTATAGATAAGCGTATAATATATGACTCGCACTTCCCGGGTCTTTATTCGCGAGAACATCGTGATATATTGCACCGCGGAGTCACAACGATCATTACATGCGGCGCGCATCTTATCGGACAATCGTAGAAATATACAAACGGCAGAAGCCCGCTTATTTCATAATGAGGTTATTGGCTGGCATTCTATTCCTTATCTGTCTAGTATTCCGTAGCGAGCCGCAGCGCCAAATTGGCGTGGCGGAGTGCGCGGGCGCAGCGATCGGCCTTAAGATATAGCTAATTAAAGGGCCGACTGTGCTGATCTATTTAGCGAGATCTGCCCGCTGACGTGTGAAAATACCCAATTAATTAACGCGGAACGTTCACCCGATCGCGCCTCGCGTGCTACAAGCGCCTAGCTCGACCGCTTTCCACTCCGGATTGTTTGGATTTCCTACAATCTATCTGGTCGTGAGAAGACCGTGATGGTTATAGAAGGATCCCGGAAGATCGGGAGGGTTGTTTGGCTCCCGACACCCTCTGCCTACTCCGTAAAAGAATTGGTGTGAATATATAGATGGCGATATTTCATTTCCTTGAATCGTCCAGCGACACTGTGATACAACTATAGCGGAACCTTGTGCCAGATGCAAGGCCTTAAAATAACTCGGACTATATTTAAAAACCTTACTTTGTTAAATTAATAATGCACTTACCAGCCGATTTATTTTCATAGTATAACATTGAATCGCGTTACGATTTTTTCACGCAATTAACTCACGTGTTGAAAAATTAAGATGTTTTATGTAAGCTCGTGTATCTTCACAAACACAAGAAATATATGCAAACAAAATAGTTTATTTATAAAATATCGTACTACATTGCAGAATTTATGATAATTGAATAGTTTTCTCAACAAAAAGCGCATTTGATTGAAAAACAATATTACGCTCATCTATGTCAATGTACACTTACAAAAACTAAACACCTTTTAAGATTGTATTAATAATCATAATATGAGTAACCTAATTCCCTACCCTTTCGGGGAAATACAGGCGTGATGATATTATGTAATATTGCAACAAAAGAACCCTCGAAAATAATTAAAAATGTATATTTACATTTGTTTGTAATGCTAACGAATTTTGGTATTTTTTTAAACATCCATATTTATTGAAATGAAATCTATCTATGAAATCTGTTTTATTTATTAATTAAATAATATACTGAAGTAACTATATTTTTTACGCAAATAACTACCCATACTATATGTATGTATAATATTGAACAATATTGCCGCATGTTTTCGACCAGATAAAGTTGAACTAGCTAAGTGGGGTGCAGGTCTGTATGTAAGTATAATATGAAACACTGGTGGTTTAACAAGCGGATAGATGCGGGCGCGCGATGCCCCGCTGTAAGCGAGTGTTAATGGCCCATTAGCGTGCCGCGCGCTTTAATTGGCACGTCGTCGCACGCGCTATGAGCCGGGCCGATACTAAACAAACCGTATACTATTGTCTGAACAATATATATTCATTAAAAATTACATTAATCCTATTGTGTATCATGCTCGCCACCTACTCCTTAGCGGGACGTAAACGTAACTCGTGAAGCGTGGGAGTGTTCTGCACTTCTCTGCCTACCTCTTCGGGGATTACAGATTACAATAGGTGGTGAGCCTATTGCCATACACCGGACATATATCTTAATTCCAATGCACTACTAGAAATTTGAACTAGAATATACAAGTTAGGAAAATCCAAAAGTACTCAACCCGGGAATCGAACCGAAGACCTCTCGATCAGCAATGCTGTTTATAATAACTCGAACAACGAAGCAGTCAAATGTGTAAAGTTAGTGATAATGACGTATTGGTCATCAGAAATATTTTCGAATCGAAGGTTTATGGTTCATTAGCGCTTAAGCTTCCAATTATTGGTATCGTATTCCACCTGTTGAAATTTTAAACGAATTTGTTATCATTTTCAGGCATGTTAATTAAGTGTACATATCCCCATTAAGAACTATACAAATATAAACAATAAATACGAACGGTTTTTAATTAATTTTCATGAGCGGTTTGTATGTTTATAGTTTTAATATTAATTATAGATACATAATTCAACACAGTACTTTAATATAGTAATTAAACACGAATTCTGCGAAAAATTAAGAAAAATACGCGTATACACAACAAACACCTAATCGCGATATTACTACTTAACAAAAGACGAACGAAAGTACCATGATTTTGGTATTAGATCAAGGCAGCCACGTAATTAGATTGGTGTACAGAACAGAGCACTCAGTCAGAATCCGTTAGTTAATGGAAACTTAGCACTTGAATGACGTGACGGTGCGGTCTCGCAGACCGGCGTCCAGGCGTTTAATTTCCTGGTGACGGCGTCACGCGAGTCGTACAATATGGCGCGATGTCCAATCGAATCAATATCTAGAACGTATCGATTTGAGAATCGATTTAATACTTCTCTGTCTGTTTGTGAGTTAAAGCGTTTGTTGTGTTTTATTTATGAGATTTTTATGAAGTAATTGGGTTTGTTAAATGTTAAATGTTTGTTAAAAATTGTATTTAAATCGTTAAATGTAAAATTCACTGTACCCATGCAGTAATTAAATTTGAAGTCTAGATCACCGTTTAAAAAAGTAATACCAGTAATAAAAGAATATAGAAAATAATATTGATTCAAAGGAACATCTAGATTTAGTAAAAATCCTTTATCATTATGTATACCTACTACATGCTATTTTATTTAATTACGCAAGACATTTCGTACTGATGAACCGATGTGACGTAAATGGATAATGTAATATTTGGCATTACAAAAAATTGTCTTTCTTCGTTCAATAGGCTCACCACCTATTCCATAGTGGGACGTAAACGTAACTGGTGAATTGTGGGAGTGTTCTACACTCCTCTGCCGACCTCTTCGGGGATAACAGGCGTGATGTTACGTATAATGAATACAAAACATTATTTTCGTTAGATAGGCTGCCGTGAATTGAAATATTCTCGTGGCAGATTTGCCAGCGTTTTCCCAAAATAGTCTATACAACACGCTCTTAAAGAGAAAGTTCTCGATGTGTCCAAAGGACGCGTGTCTCCGGGGGACTTGTTCAAACAAAGGGTACTACCCCTCACCACCCTCGCTACGGTTTCAATTCCCATTGTGCATGGTGAACTTTATCATGCTTTGTGCGACATTTCAGCGACGTCTTATTTTGAAATATGTATTACCTATGGATCCTTTAGGTTTTGCATTTTGTGTAACTTTACAATTGAAAAAAAAACTAGCTGATCCAGTTAAAAGTTACAAAATGTAATCAAACTCATGTTAATTTAGGTTTTGGACGTCCTATTTTTCAGGTGCAAATATTATGATTCACCGGACACACATCCTTTAAAAAATCAAAGTTAGGAAAAATACAATATTGCTCGACCCGGGGTTTAACCCAGAACCTTTCAATCGGCAGTGGCGCTTGCAACCAACGAGGCAGTCAATATCGAAATAATTGGAATAATGTCGTAATTTGGTTTGATATCCGAAAACTGTCTTAAAGATAAGCGAGAGTTGGTCTTAATCGATATGGCCCCTTTGATTTAAATGTTTTTTCATTCTGATAATTCCTTTGTGATATTTACCATTTACCAGGAGTTACAGTGTTTTCGAAAATTAAAAATTCGTGTATTTCATTTAAATATTCGTAGTTGATGTTAATATTAATCCCCTAATAATAATGTTCTAAGATCTCTATAAGAATGGGTTTTATAAATTTTTAGCACTGTTGGAAAATGTCTATATAAAATATAGACTATCGTTGATTTCCAATTCTTTAGCCCGTTTAAAATATTCAAAGACATTTAAATTCCTCAGTATCTGAAACTGTTCATTGGTAGAGTAGATAATACGGAGACCCAGGAAAACTTAATGGAACTTGCAACGTATATCTCCGGGCGACAATACCGCGACAAAGTTGAAATTTTCGCCAATATTGCAAATGAACTCTTTGAGATAAACGTACAGGACAGCTAATTGAGATAGCTTGTTCGCATAGAACAGTTTTGAATGGTCTTTGAGCTCGCGCTAATTGCTTTAATATCGTCTTGCCGTCCATTTTAAAAGGAATCTAGTGCATTCCGCTGCACTAGTGATCGTGGATCAAAGTTTGAGAACCGCTGAACTGCCATTGATCATCATTGAGATTGTATTTAATTAAACTGTCAGTGAAAGCGATTAATGAATTAGACTTTAGCATCTGTTGAAATTTATTTTGATAAGTACGATTTTACTGACAGCTTCGAAAATACACCGAAATTTTACTTTTCGTCTGAAATTCCGTACTCTTTGAAATGTTCTCTCAATTAGACATTTAACTAATCGCGACAAATTTTTTTAAAGTTGTTGATATATATTGATCCATATACAAGGTGTCGGTAATAGATCTGACGAAGGTCTATCGAAGATTTATCTCTGGATAGCCGTGAGGTCGGAGCTCGGTGGCCATTTCCCATAGAATATTCACAATGTATTCACTTGATGGATGGATTAAGCTGACCTCCATCACTACAATTTACGTCTGCGGAATTGAAATTATCACACTATATTTAGGGTTTGTTGTTTCTACTAATAAATTAGCGATGCAGTAGTAATGATTACAATAATCATATTTTTGAACTAAATCTACCTAATAAAATAAATATACATCAATACAATTGACATTACTTTCGGAACTCCACACCCGTTTGTAGTAGGACCATAATAGCTAAGCCTTTGGCGCCGGCTGGTTCATTTTCTCCGTACCGGCGTCTACATATGGGATCATGTTAAATTAAGTGCGGAACTATTTCACCGCGTTTAGGCACGATACGCGGCACTTGACGCTTTGTAATTTAATTACCTAATCTTCGCTTTGTTAAACTCAAATGTGGTGGTGTGAGTGTGACCCTAACGTAGGTAATTGTTTTGTTATGGTGTGTGTAATTATGTAATTATGTGACACATTATCTTGAAGCGAATTCAAAATATGTGTAAGTCTTCGAGGTTCTTATTGATTCTTTTATATTTTGCAGTCTTTGCTATATCAGCTTTCTTTTCGTCTTAAATGATATACTAAAATTAAAGTTTTAATATGTTTGTCAATAAAAATACATATTTTTGTACATCTTTTCGTTACGTGCAACGCCTATAATCCCCGAAGAGGTAGGCAGAGAAGTGCAGTACAATTCCACGTTTCATTAGTTACGTTTACGTCCTACTATAGAATAGGTGTTGAGTCTATTGCCATACACCAGGCCCAAATTCAGACTACGACGCGTATGCACTACGGTACCTACTTGTAAATTCTTAAGCTTTTATATTTTGAATTATATGTCGGGTTTCAGTTTTACGCAATGCAACATAATGAGAACTTTTGAACGGAAACATAACTATTTAAGGGTTGACCGGTTTTAGAGTTTCTAGTTGCAAGTTGAGTCCATATTTCAAGTCAATCAGTTCAGAGACAGACCTGGAAGAGAGTGACTATCACTGAAACAATATATAACGTAATACTTTTCTTGCCGTTTAATTTTATGATTTTTTTCTAACGATCAAAATATTTATTTGCAAAATATTGTTTTACAAATGAACATAACGTTTTTGTTTTAACATCTCTTTACAGTCGCAGAAATTATGACTCTTGTTTACAAAGCGATTGTTTTGACTAAAATCTTTTAGCTGACATAAGGAAAAATGTCATTGGCACATGTTTCACTGTTCCACTTATCTTGATATTATCCCGTGCGAAGGATTCACACACGGCAAAGGGAAATATAGATATTTTATATCTGTTCCCAAGAGATGTGACAAGATGGTTCAACATGTTTCACGATGTTTCAGCAACAGTTTCTGGTTTACGGTAACAGAGAAATAAAAACGAATACTATTCCAACGTACAACCATGATACAGATATATGTATATACATATGTTACACACGTGATTGTGTGTAACACGAAATATCGTTCGATGGTCTAAATCCTTTTCACACTTTTTCTCCTTCTCTTTCTTCGTTCTGAGAGGAGAACCGAATGTAAGAGTACAACATTGAAGGAGGTTATGATAACGCTGATGACAACCATGCGCTTCCCATTCAGATAAACATCTGGAGTGATTGAGAATACCATAAATTTCAAGTTGAAAAAACAAGTTTTAAATGTTCATTAATTCTTATAGGCGATTAAGAATCTGCACGAATACCTACCTCTGACACTAAGTTCAATGAATCCTACTCCATGATGACTATATTAATGACTTCAGTATTTACGTACTAATTACTTATAATAATTTTCTATGAACTATAAACACAAGTTGAATCCTAGTATCGGCTTACTCTGTAGAAGTTTTATTCAATAACGTAGCTTACAAAGAACCCGGGTTCATAGAAAGAACTTCGATACGTGAGACCATTAAAGTTATGAAGTTTTACAAATTCCGATCTGAAAAGAAACTTTTGGTTGGCCTTTTGAAAGGACATTAATAAAGAACGAAACATTAATAACTTATGAAATTTCTACTGTATGCTATTAAATCAAGCTAAATTATAGTGTACTGGTTTAGATTTTAGAATTTAATTTTCAGGAGTTCAAGTTCTCTCCATGGGTCTGGGGTTTAAATCTTAAGACCCAGGTGAGTTTATTAAGTAATTTACGCTTAATCCTGTAAGCCCACATTTGAAAAGCGTGGCTGGTAATGGCGTTGAAAATCTTTTTCACGATGTGACGAAATCTGTGGTTAATAATTGAACAATGAAATAGTTTGTAATTATAGGGGTGCTACTGATGATGATGTTCCAGGCGGTGACAAAGGTGATGATGAAGATAAACATAATGGACATAGTGATAATAATTGTGATCATATTGTTAACGGCGACGGTGAGTACAATGGGCGGGGTAATGATGACAGACATGGTGATAAGTATTTAACGCTTGGCAACTAATTATTAAAAAGGTAACATACAAACATAATGGAATTGAATTAAAAAGCAAGGAAATACGTATAAAAAACTGCCTTTCGCGGCTATCCACAATGATTTCCTTGCTCGCTATTGCTAATACTCGACTTGACATATCGTATGCCATTAACAAGAATGTAAGTAAGTACCCTAGAGTACGCGCATAAGTGTTAGCTTCGATATATTATTACGAGTGAAATACACTCTACAAGGAAACATACGGGTTGGTAAATCAAATCATTTGATTAAACTGACATCAAATTGAACAGTAAATGCACTTCGAACACAAAATTACAAGTGTAAAGACCACGATACTGGTCTATCAGGCGGGAAAATACATATGCATATCATATAGACCTTATTGAGGAGATTATAAGGTCTAAATTTGATTAACCCCATTGTTATAGTGAAACGTTTCGTGTACTGTAACTAGCTCGTACATCTGTGTCACGATGCACGTCACGTGATCCTTATTAATGAGAAGATAAGGTAAAAAATTGATTGCATCTGGCGTTGGAGGCACAATGGTAAGAGAATTAGTGTGATATTACAATCGTCAGTCGGCGTACGGAGCCCGGGTGTGTAGATAGCGTGGACGGATCGCAATTTATCAAATAATGACATATGTTCTCAAAGTTGTCTAGTGAACCTTTAAAATTTAATTTACGTAAGCTTGTTTGACTGCCCTGTTGTTCGGGTGGTTTCAAGTGCCATTGTTGATTGAAACGTCCTGGACCTGGAAAACTACTAATAATAAATAAATATTGAGTTTTTCTAATTCACAATTCCTAGTAGTTCGGAGTGTTATTTGTGCCCGGTACATTATGGCAACGGGCGCACCCTCTACTCCATGGCGGAACGAAGAATAAAACAGGGGAACAAATCTTTCAAAAAACAACTATTCTTGAATATTGTATTGAATTTGCGATATGATGGAAATGTTCATTCGGTTCTGTTTTCACTTTTAATGTAATAATTTTATTTTAATATTATATACGAATATTAATTATATACAAATTGCATTGTGTATTTAAAAAAAACTCTGGTTTTCTCTGAATGAGATCTCTGAATTCTCTCTTTTGTTCTCTCTTCTTTCTTTTCTTTTCTGTTTCTTCTCTGTTCTCTGTTTCGTCTGGTTTTCCCATCACATGCATGCGATTAAGTCACCTAAATCTCTCTAAATAACGTTCCAAAAAGGGTAAAATTTGAATTACACTTTGAGTACCGCTGTCTCGCGTTTCATTAATCCGACGGACGGTCACGAATTGCAGCATAACAACGCATTCGTGAAACTGAAATTGTATTATGGTTCATATACAACCCAAGGTAGCCTTTTAACGATACATTACAATTATGCATAGTTAAGAACGAAGTACACGTTAATTAAAATGAAATATTTAAATGTCGCTCTGATATCAACGAGTACATTTTAATAAATTTCATCGACCTATTTCAGTCCACTGCTGGACAAGGCCTATCCTGAGGGAATTTTGCCCATAATCCACACGCTGAGAATGTGAGTTGGGGATCGCAAAACAGATTTTCACACCGCCTATGCATCTGCCCATCAGTGGGCAAAGCACTTAACTGTACTCATGTCTCGTCACTTATTAATATATAATATAGATTTTAGTTTAAGTATACTAAAAATCCTCACATCTCTTTCCAAATGTATTTGGTAACTGTCCCGTATTAAATTCTGGTTCAATTTTATGTTTACGTCGTTCATATCGGTGCATAAATTCGTGACGGAAAAAAATTCGAAATTCAAATTCCACTAGTTCAACATTCCAGCCACTATAAATGAAAACGTTTCAGTAAGATTACGGCATTTTCGGTGGAATTTTAGGAAATTTCACTTTTTAAATTTTTAGCAGTGAGTCATAGGCTTTCAATACAAGGTAATATCAGGTATATATGTACTGTTATTCAATATTTATGTAAGTAATGTCTTGGTATTTGAAACACATGATTGAATCTATGAAATAATTCAGGAACAATCCAATAGAATTAATGTTTGAATTTAGAATTTCTATAGTAAATTTAACATTATGGGATTTTGTTTTACTCTTACCTACTAATACTAATTTATTTTACTACCTACTGCTAATTTACTCCTGTATTATGTATTTTATATATATATAATTCCTACTTCATTTTACTACTTTCCTTTCTACTAAGTACCAACTTGAATTATTATGTTTTTCATTCAACGCCTGCCATAATCATATTGTCATTTCAAGAATTTACTTAGTAATATCTGCTAGTTACTCAAATTTTGAAACATGAAAGAGAATAAGACATTAATTGGCGTACAACCAAAGCAGAAGAGAATAAATTAAATTAACATTTAAAGTCAAAAGTATAAATAAAACCAGTTGCTAAGTAATCATCAAACGAATGTTACAGACGAAAACTATTTGAACTGAAGAAACTAAACACTTTATTTTTCTAAGGAATACTTTTAACTTTAATCCAGAAATAAAGTTGTAAGCTGAACGCGTCCCGGGAGTCTTGCATCGGTGGAATGTAAATTGTTGCTTTATGTATGGAGCGCATTTGTCTGTCTGTCCGCTTTATTAGCGCACGTCAGATTTACGGCGCTTGGAAAGAGGAACGTTATTTTAAAACTAAATTTGGAGTATTTCTTACTTCAGTTTATTAAAGTAGCTTCATTGTGTGATATACGAGGTTAATAGTTATTTTAAAAGAATATATACCGTAGCTGCAGTTGTAATATAATAATTAATTTCTAATAAATATAATTGCAATTTCTCCCAAACAAGCGTGCGTGTGAGACGACAGTTTTTGTACATTCAGTACAAAGACTATGTTAGCGCTGTAAGGATCGAGATGTTTAGCAATTGGTTATATTATATGACCACCTGATAAGAAACCTGGAGTGACTTTAATTTAATATAGTTCTATTAAATATGTGTACATAAATATACCATAACATCACGCGTATAATACCCCCAAGGGGTTGGCAGAGTAACGTACGATTAGTTCTCCCCGACGATTCACTAGTTATTATTTATGTATTGAAAAGCCTGTACCTATTGAATAATATTTTTCTCGTAAATACCTACTTTAGCATAGCATCTTTTTTGTATCTTTTTCCATTAAATATTATTCAGTATTCAGATATACATACATTTTATTTAATAAATAAACTTGTACAACCTCTTCACTAAACTGTAAATAATAAATCAGTTACGTTTCCCGCCAATAGCCGCCATATTGCGGCGGCCATGTTCGAGCATTTATCGTCGATTATTATCTTTTACGATTATTGCCAGTGTTCACTCGTCCCACTGTTGAAATTAATTTCAATATACACATATATTTTTGGGCTACAAATCTCCCGTCGCGAATGAATTCATATAAAAAGACCATTTAAAACTCAAATATATATTTAGTGTGGTATATTTTTGATATCAGTACGGCGCCAGCCGGTATGCGAGGTTACCATAAAATTGCATATAAAAATAATGCTTGAAACGACTTGTCTGCTCGTACTGTCGTATAAACTGAATGAGAATTTTAATAGTCTCCATAAAAGGTCTTTTGGACAATGCTTTCGACGTTACTGTTGTTTTGTGATAAAAATTCCTTTCTCCGTTCAAATTTGGATAGTAAGAGCTTAATTCTCTTCTCCCTTTTTGTCCCGTTCGGACTATTGAAATATTCCTTA
This sequence comes from Jemadia pseudognetus, assembly GCA_018244755.1. Lineage (NCBI taxonomy): Eukaryota > Metazoa > Arthropoda > Insecta > Lepidoptera > Hesperiidae > Jemadia > Jemadia pseudognetus. The sequence continues at coordinate 16,281 of DWTO01001012.1, forward strand.
TTTATCAAGACAATCGTATAAAAATTGGAAACATTTATTTTAGTAAAGGTTGCAAAACGGCGTAAAAGGAACTGAAAATGGGTGAAAAAATTGAAAACAATCAAGTTCAGTTGCGCAATCATAGTTTCTTTGTGACTTAAAAAAAAAACTATCCACAGCCTATAAACACTCATTGACATAAGTACATATTGTATTAAATGTCAAAGATTTTCTTAAGGTTTCGGATAAACCGTGTCACGCATGGATGGTCAAATCGGACTGCATTTTGACACCGCATACTGCCTACCTCAGCATTATCGTTATACCGCTAATAATAATCAAAAGTGCATAAATACATACGCTGTGGTGGTTGTTTCACGGATGTTTATGAATCTTTAAACTATATTTTTATTGCTGTTATTGTAAACTTTATTGTTGTTTACAAAAGCTCGCATTAGTGCAAAATTCATTTAACATCATTAAGTTATGTATTAATTAGTAATTATTATGTAAGTAATAAATGCGTAAAAAATGGCAAAATTGTATCACTTTTAAATTTTAACAGTAAAAAGATATATTTAACATCATTATCCTGTTGCAGTCCACTAGTGGACATGGCGTGCCCAAATACATACATACATACATATCATCACGCCGGGTCCCTTGCGGGGTAGGCAGAGAGCACCAAAGCGTGCCCAAATAATTTGCCAATAATCCAAACGTGAGCGAGTATGTGAGTAGAAAAACGCAGGGCACAGCTTCTGGTACCGGCACCCTGCTGACTGTCGACATCCAGGGAATTCAACTCTATTTAGTAAGGCTGTGTTATACTGCGTCTAGATGGTTGCCAGAGCCTTGTCTGTTATATAAAAGGACTAGAGGCAGGGAGGTTGGCTGAAGCTCGTAATAAAGAATTCATAACCTCTTTAATCGCTCAATATTAAAAAAAATTACTGGTCAATGACTCAGTCTATCATACTAGGTATTATTTTAGTCTATTAGCACTATTTAAAGTTACATCGTTAACTTCCCAATGCTATCTTGAGGAGAAAACAACTGCTTACTGAGTAATTAACTGAAAATACTATTACAGCCATTTTACTTACCGTTATGTCCGCTCAGCGATTTAAACTTCGGTACAACTTTATCTAACGATCTTATTGTTTCCAGTTCGCTTAGCTTCATCACCTACTCTCTTGAAGGGTAACAATGTGGTATATATTTGTAGGTACAAATTTCCTTTTTTGGAATTTGCTAATTTAATAAAATTTCATTCCATCGGATTTCCATACATATATTTCGAATATCTTCAGCATTGAACTTGTATTGGCCTTTGTAATTGTCAGTCTATCTTAACTGAGTATATTTAACGCAGTCAGCGCAGAACGGTTAGGTTCTTACACAACAAAAATAACTGAAACAAATTAAGCCAAAACAATTTCTGGTTTAATTTAAAACATATATGTTTCATATATGTTTAAACTAGATATTTGCGCATGTCTACAGTGATTTTGATGTTGTGATAATTGAAGAAAATACAGACATAAATT